>JANVCK010103655.1:0-11749 GCA_026546655.1 Epizoanthus illoricatus
AAGTTTCTGAAAGTCATACAACATTGAATTGGGGGTGCGGGGCCTGTGTTTCATGTCTTTTTGGCCGGGATTGTAGAACGAATTGTGTGAACTTCTTGTTGGCCATAGAGACATCTTTTCTCCGTATGCTAAGCACTGCACTAGATTGTTTTTCTGATACAGACGAGACAGATCTAGTCCAAATAACAAATAAAATGAACTCAAAACAAGCGCCGAGACGCATCAATGCATAAAGAGAACCACAACAGCCCGTTCAAATCTAAATATATTGAGTCAAGGTACATCAGCCAGCGGTAAGTGGTAATGAGAATGAAACTTGCGTCCACGAACGCTGCTCCAACGGGCAATACCATATAATCCAACATGACGCCCGACAAACCTAGTAACAGAGTATAGTTGTGTAGCTAGGAAAAAAGTTGTTTATACGTGGAATCTGAAATGTTTGCTTTGAGCCAGATTTCATCTGTGTCACGAAAAATTCATGATCTTCACCTGTGGCAACTTTGAACGCTGTTCTTTCGGTTATCATCACGCAATCCTTCTACGTTCAATGGGAGGAAATGGTACCAACGTTTCCGATGCCGTGATTTTTGACCCTCAAATTACTGAGTTTGACTAATTCTTAACAAACTTCAAAAGATATTGCAATGGTTATAATTGCTCCTGTTGCAGTACGAAAAAATTTCATTTATAGCCTGCGTAGCAAGCGCAAAGGGAAGGGGGGACCAAGAAAAAAAGGAAGGAAGAAGAGGGGGATTGGGGAGAAGGTAAAGGAGGGGGAAAAATCACCTTGATTGACAGCCGTCACACCTTTTAGCCAAGGTGTTCTTTTTCGTTTTCCAGAGAACGCATAATTAAAAAGTTATGAAGAGAACAATAGCGCTGCAAGCGCTCCCCCTTTCCCCCCTCCCTAGTTCCCCTCTTCTTTTTTCTCTCCCTTCCCCCTCCCCCCTCCCTTTCCTTCCCTTTGTATTGGCTTCGCTGGCTAGCTCAATTCTACATGCAGAAACCTGACAGTTGTAGGCAGTACCAAATCAAATGATAGATGTCATAAATGTTTACCACATCAACAGGTTTTTAAAACACGCTTTTATTCTTTTGATTTGACACAAACGTGTGTGTCTGTTCCGACATTCTTGGGCATTTGTCGTTAGCCACTCCTTTGGTCACTACTTTGGACAGTTGGTTTGGCCACTTAGTTTGGTCACTACTTTGGTCACTACTTTGGCCAGTTGCCGGTTTGGCCAATTGATCTTATGTATTCTATGTCGCACGTTTCAGTGTTGTACATAAAGGATATTACACGGTACGCTCGAAGATACGGATTTTATCGTCGAGTGACAGGAATAATATCTCACAAGAGAGTCTTCTGTTCTTTTTATTATATCGCAAAATGTTCGGAAAATCTTAGAAAAACTTCAGCGATTTCCGGGAATTTTCGGCAACGTTCGAAATTTTCGAAAATTTTCGTAAAATCTTCGAGACGATTCGAGGAATCTACGGAAGTGCTTGGAGATCTTCGGAGGTGTTTGTAGGCGCCACGGGTGATATCAGAAGTGTTTGGCAATGTATCTAAAACTTCAGAGGAATTTGGAAATGTTGTGCTTAGTGTACATGCGGGAACCGAGTATTTTCCATATCTTCACAACCGTGAAATATGGATTCTACGAGTGGGTTAGTTCTTAGTAAAACACTAGCACCCATGTAATAAATATTATATATTATTCTATTATTCGAAAGAAGTGCATTATTTGCCTTTATTCGTTTACAAGATCACCGCCAATCAGTTATTCCTGGGAGAATAGTTCTGACTCTTCCTTTTGTTCTTATTCCTCGTGATTTACTCGACCAAAAGAGCAGAGTGGTTCAATATTAAAATATTCCCAGAATAAAGTTAACGTTAATTGACCATGGCAATATAAATAAAACTACCAAATTAAATTTAGTATGAAAGCAAGTATATTCTTCCCCTCCTTTGTCTATACACGAGCGGGTTGTTTGTTTATAGGTTTATTGATTGTGTTGGTATGTTACAAGGCACCTGGTTGCTGGTCAATTCTCTTTTTCCATTCAAGTGCCCCCTTAAATTCTGTGAAGAGAAAGACGATATTGTGTCGACTGTGACCAACGGTATCAGACAAGACTGTCTCCGTGTATGGCTGATGTAATCCACCATGAAAGGACCTGTGCTTTCTCCCATGACCTTCGATATCTTATAAATAATTCATGAAGTTTATTCTCGAAGACTCGTCCCAGCGAATGAGATTTCAGAGAAAACGAAACGCAGGCCTTACGTGTTCATGAAAAATTCCCTTAGTTTCACAGTTTCTGACTCAGAAAAAAAGAAATCTTGTTGTTAGGATTTAAAGTAAGGAAAAACAAAACCTACTTTAGTACATGAAAGGAGATGTCTTCGGAGGACAAGAAACCAATCGTGGACAACGAATCTGATAAGAGCGCTGATAATGATGGTCGCGGAAAATGCTGCCCGCGTGTGAACCGAGTTCTCCTGGTTCCTAAATCGTTTTACTTCTTCTTTTTCTCTGGATGGGGATCGCTGCTTCCATACCTGGCTTTGTATTTCAAGCAGCTCATGTTGTCCCCTAGCGAAGTCGGAATTTTAATGGGACTAAAACCGTTCGTAAATTTTCTGGTGATTCCAATCTGGGGCGCCATTGTTGACAAATGTCAGAAGAGTAGGGTAGTGTTGATCATTTCCATGATCGCGCTAATCACATCAACATTCACGCTGTGTTTAGTACCGGGACCTAAGGAGAAGAAAATCGTCGTGAAGAGAATGTGCAACTACACTGGAGTAACACATTCGCGCTTGACGACCTTTAATCACCCAGTCATCGATAATCCAGATTACGAAATGGAGGGGCTGGAGATTGACAAAATGGTGGAGCTTGGGGATGACGCATTGCTGCCATACTTCTACAAAGGAGAAAGCCCGTGGCCACTGGAAATTCTGACAAATTTAGACACAGTTGAAGTAAAGAAGCAAGTTGATACAACTAAATGTTTCTTGGCTTTATTTCTGATAACATTCTTTGGAACTTTGGTATCGGCGCCCGCTCTCGCATTAGTGGACACCGCAACCTTACAATTGCTCAACAGGGAAACATACAAGTACGGCATGCAAAGGCTCACGGGATCGATCGGATGGGGAGTGGGTGCGTTTGTCGTGGGCGCTTCTCTGAGTACAACTCATAAGTGCTCCCACGACAAGAGCTATGAAATTGTGGACTACATACCCTGTTTTTACAGTTTTGCTGGGTTGATGTTCCTAGCATTAGTCACAGCGACGCGATTCCATTTCGACGACAAGAAAAGACAGTCGAAGAGTGCGAGTTTAAGTGTTGGTTTACGCGCGCTGAAGAGTGCCAAGTATCTCATGTTCTTGTTCACTGCACTGTATTTAGGATTCTTAATGGCATTTATCAAGACGTTCCTCTTTTGGCATCTAAAGGATCTGGGCGGTACTCAATTACTTTTTAGTATCATTTCAGCAGTTAATTGCTTTGCCGAGGTGAGCATGTACTTTCTCTCGGCTAAACTTATCAAGAAGATCGGACACGCTCGAGTGCTGTATCTAGGACTGCTGTGCTATTCGGTAAGGTTATTTTATTATTCGTCGATACCAAATCCTTGGATGGTCTTAGTTGTAGAGTTATTACCCGGCATAACTACTGCTGCAGTGTGGGCCGCTTGTCTCTCGTACGTAAGCTTGAACTCGGGCCCAGGCGCCGCAACCACAATGCAGTGCATCCTGCATGCGGTACACTGGGGCCTAGGGTACGGCGCTGGTGAAGTTATCGGAGGAATCATGGTGCACCATTACGGGGCACCTACGACCTTCATCGTGTTTGGCTGTCTCTGTATTGTAATTTTACTAGCATACTGTTTGATAAACAATTTCTGTGAAAGCAGAGAAAAAGAAAAGAACGACAGAACAGAGACAAAGCCCGCTGAAGAGGCCGAGGACTGTCGAGATGCTGAAGATTGTAAAACTGTCGAGAACGATAAAATCCCAGAGAAAGATTAGTTTAACACAGCAGAATTTAGTGAATCAGAGACTTCTTTAGGAAGACGCTAACAAATTATGTTTTGGGCACCAGTAGGGGGTATGGTGGCATACGCCCCCTCCCCTCCCCCTCCCTATGCTATTTCCAGTCATTTCAGGGAGGTTATATACATATGAATGAACTGTAAATTGTCACGTTATTTGTGTTTAGTTTTAACGTGAGTTTTCACCTAACCATAAATTATTAGTATTATTCTTGTTAGTGGTTATGTTTGGGAGCCCCACCCTGGAAACTAGGCAGGATAGCTATTGTGCTGGTTTGCGTTTCTCTCTGATGCGTTCCTTCCCTTCAATCAACTCTCGGTCACTGTTACATTTCTGTTACATACAAAATGAACAGGTAATTACAGAGTATCACTGGGATTAGATAATAACTCTTTGAGAGTTTGTCATATAAAAAAACTAGTACGTACCATACCACAACTAAAGCAGCGATTTGCACTCTATATAACAGTAAAGGGTATGGATCTTTGCGTATCTGAACTGTTTATTTTTATTTCGTAACACAGTTTTATTTACTGGCGCTGGCAGTCAGTCGGGCCAGAGATGGAACTCTGGCAGATGATTTGTGGAGTTATTGGATATTTAAATAACATTAGACTTAAATAATGTGGATAAATAATATCTTCTGGGTAAATATAATAGTACACGCTTTATGGGAATATATTTGCCACCAATTATATTTAAATATGTTTTCATTTCTTACATTTTATTATGTATAACAATTTAAGAAATTTAGTTAATAAAATATAGTAAGGGTTTTTTAATTAAAAATGTACAAGTTTAGTATGTAGTGAAAGTCAAATTTCTGTATTTCGACTGATTGAGCTATGAATCTATGAAAATAGGGACCGGTCACAAAGTAGCTGCTAGATTGGTCCGGAGGGAATATGTTGGGGAGGGGGCAGACGGTCCGGAGGGAATGTGTTGGGGAGGGGGCAGACGGTCCGGAGGGAATATGTTGGGGAGAGGACAGGATGGGACGTGTTGGGCAGACAGGGGGAGGAATCCGAGAGAAGAGGGGGTGGGAGGCCGGATACTAAAGGGCGGAGAAGGGGGGAGACGGAAGACAAATATGCAAAACAGGGTCACTTCCGGCAAAATGGATGTTCGTTTCCGGTTACAAGGGGCGGGAGGCGGGAAAGAAGGGGGAGGAAGGCGAGAGGTCTGAATTTCTGTGGTAAACACACGCGCGAGCTCCAAAGGTTGTCTGGACCTGCAGCACACTAGCCGACAGGACGCCTTGATATCAAGCGTGCTGATATTGCACGACAACCACCGATCTTGCCGTAGTCCTGACGTAGACCTGTCGTAGACCTGTCGTAGACCGGTCATAGACCTGTTGTAGACTTGTCAAGATTCGCAGCACTCTGAAGAATATTTGTCGGCTGGCGATGAGTCGGCTAGTGTGCTGTGAGTTTTACAAGCCAAGGTTTCACACGTTCCTTTACGCCGGCGGCGACAACAGTTGAAAGCCATGCGAAATATTTGCTGCGGAAATATATATAACAATGTTTTCTATATCCTTATGCTGTTTTTATATAAACATGAATACTCTGCTCACATGCATGCTCGTCCTCCTCATTCTGTATGTGAATGGTAACGTGTAGGCGTGTAATACTTCGGCCAAGACCTAAATAATGGATTGATAATGGTCGCAGTAAAATACAGATATGTCAGAAACACACGCAAACCCATGAGCGTATTACAACGCAAGTTATTTTGTGTCATGTATAACCCTAAACTTAACCCTTGCCCTAACTCTTCACTCGAATCCCAACCATATATAGCCCACTTTTACAGACATGCGCAATAGGTATGAGAGCTGCTTCGAATCGATAAATATATGATTGATTGAAAAAAGCTTAGATTTGGTTGGCGGGCCACACGAACTTGTACACTGAAATAGCGGATTGATTGGGCGAAAAGACCGTTGCTGGGCAGAAACTATGAATTTCGCATTCTAAGAACGTTTGTTGTGCTATAAATTATTGTAAATAGACTAGATATAACGCTTAACGCGCGCTCTGATTAGTTGAAAGCCGTTTACCATAATTTAATAGAGAAATAGAAAACATTTCCTGTGTTTTCCATTGAGTTAAGGCCCGTTCAAACGGATGCAACATCGTCCAACATTGTTGGTTCAACAATTTTGGACGATGTTGCATGGTGTTGGTTGCAAGGAAGTGTACAAACGAATCCACCACCGTCCAACATGTTGGATAGATGGCGTGATTGTGTGGCGTATGAGCACTGTGCACACGCGATCATCATGCTCACAGAAAATTTTGGGCGATTTTGGATGAAAAGTTTGAACCAAATCAAACTCGATACAACAACATCCAACATTGTCCAACAACATCCAACATCGTCCAACATGGTGTTAAAACGGATCCAACATGTTGCGTCTAACAATGTTGGATGGTATTGGACCAACATGTTGGATCCGTTTCAATGGACCTTTATGATAACACTTGTCCAAGTTTGGGAGAAAGCGAAATAGCTGTGGAAACACTCGCTTTCGGCTCGTGCTACCACCGCTATTTCTTGTTCTCCCAAACCTGCACTCGTGTTACCACAACTCGATGGAAACACGGAAATATGTTGTTTTTTGTTAACTCGAACAGAGATGACAGTAGTACATAAATATATATCTTCACAACCTATGGATTTCATCCTGTTTCACTTTTCCGACTACCTAACAAACTCGTGCACAATGATATTCTTGAACAATTCCCCGAGATATCTAGTTCTTCGCTATTTATGAGATTGATCAAAATTATTTGCAATATTTGATCTAGTGAACTGCCCCGTGAACAGCTCCTATTTGAAAGGTTCTATTGATGAATAAATCATCAGGGTGTTATCAATGCCGGTCCAGAGCAGGATTTATATTGGGTTGGATATTTTAATTTTAGATATTTTAGCACAGTACACACCAAACTTTTATTGGTAAGGGAGCAGTATAAAAATAAACTGCTATTGTCAGGTAACTTTCAGGGCTACTGTCGATAACAGCTTTTATCAGTAAACTGAATGGACTACCCTGTTATAAATAAGGCATCTCCGTGAGTTTTTGACAGAAGTGCAAAATATCAAGAACACTAATACTGGGCCACTAACGTATCAGTTATACACAACATGGATTGTCTCACAGGTCGTGAGTATTAAACTAGCGTTACTACCGTACTAAATCTGTCATAATGCACGTTGAGATAATCTATTCAGCAGTGTGCTTCCCCCGTACTTATGTTTTAACACTGTATATTATTCACCAAGCCAAAGATTACCAGGATTTACGCGCAGAATAAAAGTGATAACACACATGTGTTTAAATATCACATCAAAACACATGTGTTTCATAGCGGTTTTCCCACCGTGGCACTCCTGAGCCAATAACGAGCCGCGGCTACGTTGCTGAGCCTCGCGTAACCGTATGGTAACTCCAGACATATGACTTCCGAGAAAATTTTTTCGAAGATCACCGAACTTTTTCCGAATTTTGTTGAAAATTTCTAAATAAGATCAAAATTTTGTCCACTCGTTTTCAAGTTTTCCGAAGATTTTTTGAAGATTTCCGAAGATTTCCCGAAGATTTCCGAACATTTATGGCTTGGTGAATAATAAACAGAACATTACATGGCCTGCTTGTAGGTATACGATTTTTATCTTCTCCTGTTGAAAATATCTCTCACTGGTTCGCTTCGCTCACTCTTGAGAGATATCAACACTCGAAGCTAAAAATCGTATCTCCGCACGGCCATGTAATATCCTCTCTATATAACTGATTTCTGTACAGACGGATGATCGAAATTCTCGATCAGTTTCATCATATATATTTACCGTAGAACCGCAGTTATCCTCCCTAGACCTATACAAGACTATATAAGTTAGTAAGGGTTACTGTAGACATGCCGCCAGTCTATTTCACAGAGAATAGTCAATAAAGCAACCTAGTGAGCGCCAAAATGCTCGGGAACCATCTCAAAAGCAAGAAAAACAAGCGCGAAGTGCTTGGAGGATGGATAGCACTACCGAACTGTGGGCTTATACCGGGGGGGGCTTATACCCGGGGGTGGCTTATACCCGGGATTTACGGGTATTATCTAAATCAGCTCATACGGTGATTCAAACTGATGCACACTCACGCGACCCTTCACTTACGAGAGCGCAGTGGGAAGCTATAAGTTTTGTTCTTCCGAGAAAAATAGTTGCGTTCGATCAGTGCTTGTGCAGTATCATTTGAGATGGATCCTAAATACAACTATGGACGTTTTGTTTGTCCTACAAAATACTGACTCACAGAACTGTCTTGCTCTTGATAGCAATGAAACTGAAAGCCAAAGTTTCCTTGTTGTAAAATGCTCTGTCAGTCAATAATTTCGACGTCGTATATTCGGCTAGCTGCATACGTTAACTTTCATAAGTTTAATTTCAAAAACTTTCCCTGAATCATTTGAAGGAAAGAAGAATAATTTGTATTCAATAGCGAAACGAAATGAGATCACGTTATGTCTTCACCGCTGCTACTGCTCAGTACGTAATGATTTTAGCATCTCTGTTACAACATTATCCATTGAGAAATCACAAGTATAACGAACAAACTGCAGTGAACCAGGTTACAATACGAACTCTGGAACCTGTGACCACGTGCATGTGCTGCCATATTAGTTAAGGTCAACGCAACCATATTCAATCTTTCTTCTGCTGTTGAATGTTTGCCAGAAATATGTGCGGCTGTGTGATATCCTGAATATTCGATTCCAAGAGGAAGATAGAAGATGCGAAAGATATAAATGTGCTGCAAGAGCCGTAGTGTGTGTGTATACTCAGCTTGGCCTACGAACTTAACCTCACCAGTCAGCAAACACGACAACCCGCTGGCACCAGCTGAATCGATACGGTCTCGCTAGCTGTGTTGGCTATCGCATGAGTTCCATTATTCATGACAACAAGCGACAACTACAATGGCGTGAGAGGGCCGTTACTATTGTTGTGATCACACGGCGACATGGCGGAGAAATTGGAGGCTACGACACATTTTGAATCCGAGCAGTACGATGAAATAGATCTTGGGAAAAGCGACAAGAGATTGGAAGACATGGAAAATACTGAAACACAGGAGTGGTGCAGTGCCATAAACAAGGCATACCTGGTACCAAAGCTTTTCTACTTCTTCTTCCTGTCCGGTCAAGGTTCCTTGCTGCCTTACCTATCTCTTTTCTTCAAAGAACTGGAACTTCCTGCCAGTCAAGTCGGGATCATTTCTGGAATCAAGCCCTATATTGCCTTTTTCTGTATCCCACTATG
Organism: Epizoanthus illoricatus; assembly: GCA_026546655.1. Lineage (NCBI taxonomy): Eukaryota > Metazoa > Cnidaria > Anthozoa > Zoantharia > Epizoanthidae > Epizoanthus > Epizoanthus illoricatus. Next base: position 9,398 of record JANVCK010103655.1, read on the forward strand.
GGGAGCCTTCGCTGATAGGTACAAAAAAAGCAAGTTAGTCTTCGTGATTTCCTTGCTGGCTATTGCAGGAGGCTTTGTAGCCGTCGCGCTCGTTCCCGTCGACCTTTGCGACGAACGCCATCTAATTAAGAAACCTACCCGCGAAGTTTGGAATATTACAAGAACAAACACAAGCCTTTCGAGAACGGGCTACTTAGAAAGAGTAGCGCAGATAGCAGAACAGTCCCTAGAAGAGACACCGTGGCCTTTACCGGATAGTATTGCCTTTAAAGACGAAGATATTAACCACAAGAACAGAGTTGAAAATATTTTCTTATACCTTCTCCTGGTAACTATATTCAGCACCATATTCTCATGCCCAGGCCTCACAGTTGCGGATCACGCTACGGTTCAGATTTTGAAAGATCATGGGGAGACCCACAAGTACGGCAAACAGAGACTGTGGGGTTCTATTGGTTTCGGAATGACAGCGTTTATAGTGGGAGCCGCGGTGAGTAAAACCCACTTATGTCCCGCAGGTAACAGCAAACGAAAGGACGTAAATTACTACCCATGTTTTTACGTTCATACTATCTGCATACTGACAGCCTTGGCAATTGGAGTCCGCTTCAAGTTTAACGGCAAAGGCGTTTCATCGGAGAAAAGAAGCAAAAGAGCTGGGGACTCAGGTGATATTTTAGAGAAGAATAAGCCATTACACATGGATAACAAGAACGATCTATCGCTTGAGCAGATGGAGACACGTGACTTGCCAGTCAAAGATGCGGACAAACCAAATGAGATGGGTGTGGCCGCGGGTCTAAAGCAGCTGGCACAACTGAAACACGTTATGTTCTTCTCCACTGCATTCTATGTCGGCATCACAATGGGTCTTATTAAGGTCTTTCTTTTCTGGCACCTCAAGGACCTCGGGGGTACTCAACTCCTGTTCAGCCTCATGTCCGGTATAAACAGCACTGCCGAGGTCTTGGTCTATTTTCTTTCATCAAAACTTATCGCTGGTATTGGACACATACGGGTGCTTTACCTTGGTCTTGTATGTTATTCCATACGGTTATTTTATTACGCTTTTGTGCGCAACCCGTGGTATGTTCTACCGATAGAACCTCTCTCCGGCATCACAACCGCGGGGGTCTGGGCAGCAATGATGACGTATGTAGGGCACAACTCGGTCGAGGGTGCTGCTGTCACTCTACAAGGTAAGCTACGCCCCTTGAGGGCACGGTTGTCACTCTGTACGGCAATCTACGCCCCCCCCCCCGAGGGTGCGGCTGCGGTCTTATTCTATGTCATAAACAACTGAAGAAAATCTATCAAAGGCGACAAGTGTAATATCGATGGAAACTTGAAGCACGAAATTCGAAATATCTCCAATTGAGTTACAACCGGAAACTTGCATCTCAATAAACTCTTCATTTAGATAACACTTGCACTACATCAATCTTCCATTCCTGTTATTCAAACATCCCGCATGTAAATTATAACAGAGTAAACGGACATGGAACAATGGGTTTGGTGTTTTGTCGGAAAAGCATTTGGGAGCTAATTTGTGCGGATTATTTTCTCCGTGTTCGCAAAACTATAATGACACAAAACACAAGTTTTTTTGTATTCTGCCTTAAATTCAATACTTCGCAAAACTAAGATACTGATAAAATGACAAATTCAAAGATCCGCAAAATAGATCTGCCACAAAACTTTCCTGCCATACTGTAGGTGGTTAAAAGATTTCCACTATTGTACGAAATGCAAGACAGACTGCCCATAGGACGCTGGAAATGCCCGAGTGTCTAGTTCCCAGTCTAGTTAGTCCGTACTCGCTGCTGTCATATATAGTAAGCGCCAAGTCAAGTAATACAACTGTTTGCTGCTGTTGCTGCTGTTGTTGTTGTTGATGTTGTTGTTGTTGTTATTATCCATTTTTTTGCTCAACGTATTGCTGACTTAGCAGTAATCACCAAATATAAGGAAACATATTTCTTTTCTAAATTGTAACAGCCTATTCGGCCCTCAAACACGAGTCGAATCAATATCGATTAGCGATTAGGTTGGCTCACTGAGCAGAACATGAGATACGCCAGATCATAAGGAATATGATAAACTTCAGGAGATGTGGATGTGTCGTGTTTGTATAATAATAATAATAATAATAATAATAATAATAATAGTTTATTTAATAAAATTACATAGGCAGCCAGTAGGCTGAATTGCGTAATTTACAATTATTTATAATAAAATCCTATATTTAAAACTAATTTACAAATATATGATAAAATACAATAAGAAATAATAACTATAAAGTCTATAATGACACTTAATTTAAAGTACTATTGGCGTGGTAGAATCTATAGA
>JANVCK010103766.1:0-11749 GCA_026546655.1 Epizoanthus illoricatus
GCTGGCTCGTTTGACTGGCGGAAACATCTACGATAACAGCTATTTTGGGAGGTTTTTCCTCTCTTTCTCTTTGTCTTTATAATTTTGTATCGTGCACATTTTTCTTTTATTGGTTTTCGGCTCGTGCAGATTTTTTTTACAAATTCTTTCCCCCCCCGGCCCTGCACACACATACACAAAATCAAATGGTCCGTCCCTTATCTTTGCTAAATCATCGGCTATACGTAGTCTAGATGGGTGGAACTTGCGTTTCAATTTTATCGGAATGTGATAGAAATAACTGTCACTATCTAATTTTACACGACAGCATCAATTGTCACTTCCGTGGGACATATGTATAGAAAGAGCAGCAATTATGACAATTAATCACAAAAGCCTCACCGAATTGGAAAAATATTCAAGATTGCACGCCTACGTTGTGCATTATTTTTTCACACGATCGAGCATTGAGGTACTGAACACACTTTCAAGTTTATCGCTTGTCAGCCGTTGATTCCAGACCGAGTGAGGACACTTTTAACAGCATGAACATTATTCAGGTAATGTTTTTAAGGGATGTTACGATTTTTACAAAAAGTACTTAAGTCAAGACTTAAGAAATAAGTTCTGAAATAGCGGCCACGAACTTTGTACGGTATTTTGGAAGAATTTGCTGCGCTTGAGCTAAGTCATGTGAAAACGTGTTGTTAGCCACGTTAGCGATGTCTGTCTTTGCGATAAGTACATGGTAGAACGCTCTCGACAACAGTTTTGCATTTTATAAATGCATTTAATATTCTATAGTGATGCTTAGGCGTTGGTGCATGTGATACTGATAAACTCTATAAGACTAGTTTCAACAAGAATAGCTTTCACAAGAAGTTAGGATTCCTACGTCGGCGAGTTGTTAGCCAACTGATACAAAGACTGATATCGCCTGTGATATACTAAAATTGAAGTTACTATGGCAGGTTTTTCGCTGTGATGGCAAAAGATTTTAGCTGGAATTTTTAAGGGCTACATAGGCATAGCCCTTTGTCAGAGCAAACGAGGAGCTAGTTTTCGAAATGTCAGTCGGCAACAATCTTCGTCGCCATCATGAGGCAAATACATATCACCTTTGGTTGATCGATATCAATGTCAAAATCTGTCTCGGTTGGTCTACCAGGCTTTTATTTTAACATGTTTAGAAGTCATTACTAGCCTCCATATACAAAACTTCACTTTAAGAACCATGCTAAGAGTAGGGAAACATCTATATATGTTTTTTCTCATTATGTTACAACATTGTCTTATATCATTTATGCATGTTGCACTTGTATTTATCATGATACAATGTGTTTATAATGGACGTGATTACTTGAGTCAATGCTCCCATATAGTTTAGCAAATTTTTGATAAAGATCGATCTAATATGACCTGGAATATGATTAATAACTATCTGTCAACTGAACAAAAAGGGCGGGGTGCGGCCTCTTTTTAAAAAACAAAAACACTTGAGACATTTCGATTTCTGATTAACCAAGCCCTTCCGTTACAAGTATTATTGTTTCAAAAACAAAAAGAGCACTGACAACAGAGACACGTGGGCTGACTTTGTCTCATAAAGTTTTATCATGCTGCTTACTAAGTGTCAAGCAAAATCACCGACATTTCATATTTTCTATTTGCTATGAAAAATAGCCAGGCCAAATGACATCAAATAGACAGTTTAATTTGACAAAAAGGTCTTACACACCGAAACTAAACAAGCGGTTTGGCCTTGGGCATATCAAAAGTGTAGGATGGCTCGGATGGAATTGGATTACGATTCATCAAATTTGATTTCGTATATATGCTGCGTTAACCAGAAATCAAAACTACCATAATTATCGAATATTGTGTTCTGTACTTAAAGACTTGTTATGTATGTTAGCAATTTCGCTCTTTTGGTCACTTTTGCAAAGTCTACTTCCTATTTCAAAACAATAAAACCCAAATAAATTATAAATTATTTCCCGCTGTTTTTAAGGAAATCCATACGATAAATCAACCTCAACCCATGCAGGACTAACACAACAACATCACTATCAGGGTAGGTTTAATGGCAATATTTCAACTAGCAATGACAGAAATGCAACTGTTTGAACAGGGCCTAAACAGTCATGAGATATTACACCTAGAAATATAAATCATGCGAGTCGCGCGAGTCACGCAAAGCAATAATATTGAAATTTATTTAATCCAAAATCAGTGTTCGGAGTGAACACTGGGACACACTTACAAGTCGATTGACAACCCTTCTGGCCCCTGGTAAGTTTATTTCTTGCTTAAATTACAATTCATGTGAATTAACAAAAATGTGAATCCTCATACAAAGTCTTACTGTTTCCCCATTTCGTGAGATCCCATAGCCTATGCGAACTCTTATATTCCATACTCACCTAAGGTCTGGTTGGCGTGTGGTTGGGACCGTTTAAACAGGTCTCCCAACAATGTTGGGACATGGAACCATGTTGGATCAAGTTTTCGTTCAAACTTTGATCGAACATAGATTTATTATTTCTTTTGTTCTTGGACATGTTGAGTCACGTTTGGACTGTTTGAGCACCTGGTCCGACATTTATCAGAGTCAAGAATGCGTATATCCCTTATGAAAATGATTTTAGATTGTCATGTAAACCGTTATTGAAACATGTTGGCATGCATGCTCTTGGCTTGATGTTGGAACGCTTTAAACAGCCCCCGCACAACATCACACAATATGCTCCAACATGTTCCAACAAATGTTGGGTGAATGTAAAAACAAAATTGGAAAAACAGCACTATTAAACAACAGACACCTTTGCAATTGTGGATATTATTAGTCTAAACTCATATTTCCTATTTTTCATTTTGTTTTATTTCAAACGGTGACTCCGTTTTTTCTTTCAATCTTCCTTGGTGCCACTTTGATCAAGTACTTCCATGTATATGGTGGAGCGCACAATACTTCACTTTTTCGGCGGAAACTATTTCTATTAACATGGAAAAACAAGCTAAGCATAGTATGCATTTGATTGGTTTCAGTTTTAGTTTTACCCTTCCAAGGTTGGAGTTAATAAAAATTAGAGTATTCTATCTGAAATCGAACTTATTTTACTCTTCATGAATTGATAATTACCTGGATAATTTTGTCTCAAATGTACCGGGGGCGTATTACAAACGCTAGCAACACCGCAATTGGTGTGTTTTTTAGTTAGTCCATAACACAACTGTTGGCAATTAGGGTTGTTTAATTATGATATCATATTAACGCTATCCTTAATTTTGAGGTCTTGGATACTTCGATAACGCCATAAAATCGCCTTAATTAACCAGTAGAATTAATAAAAGTTTCGAAAATGACATTAGTCCATCCTCATTAAATATTTTGTTTCCCATCCCCCGACCGACGCACTTGTTTATATTTTTTATTTTATTAATGTTTTAACAACACAAACGTGACATTACAAGGGGAGAAATCAGGAAAAAAGGAGTACATGATCGGTCAAAGTATAATATAATGTTATTACTAGATTAAAAAAAAGTAATATTAAAAAATATACAATAATAATAATAATAATAATAATAATAATAATAATAATAACAGGAGAGAGAAGAAACAATGGGAACGGAGACAGTGGACCCGTTATTTGTTAATTAACGACAACTGTTGTGAACAACATTCCATCTTCTTTTGTGTTTTTCGAGTTCATTTCGTTTTTATGCGATGTGTTCTTCTACATCGTGCTTTGATTCGAGATAATATAAAATGGATGTGAAAAGAGGTCGTTCATTCCTAAATTTACATACATAGAGCAAGTATTTTGCATATAATAGGTAGAGATTTTCCACTGTAGGTGGGTTACGCAGTTCGATTCCCAATAGTATTGTTTCAGAATTTATAGAACTTAAGTGTTTTTTTGACAGCTTAAACCACCAATCGGAGTACTGCATCAAAAATGTTTAACAAAGTGGCATCCACCGAATAATGTTCCACTGTCTGTGTATCACTACTGCAGAAGGAGTAAGTACTAGAATCAGCAATACCAACTTTATACGGCCATTTCCTTGTTGCCAGACGAATTAAGATAGATTTATTATAAAATTCTTTTAAGCATGTAAACGTTTTCTAAATCTATTTCTTGGTTTTCAATAAAAGCGTTAATGTAGCTGGCAATGTTGGGACGTGTGGCTCTTTTCTGAACTATTCTGCTGTATATCAGTTTACTGCTCGGCCAAGAGAAAGGGTGTTGACAGCCATTTATACATGCTTTTGTAATATCAAAAACTAAATTATGTTGGATGCTACTTAAGTCTTCACCCTTAACTGCGTTTTTCCAGGTTTTTGGAATGGCATCAAGTAATAACATCCACTTAAAGATTCTGCTGGAAAGTACTCCTCGATTAACCCAGTATTGAAAAGGTTTTACAGAGCCCTTCGAATCGAACAGGTCTCCCAAATAAATTAATCCTGCTCTGTAGAAATCTTTTTTTTCCAATTAACACACTTTGATTATTCCAAATTATGTGTGAAGATAACAATTCCGGCGTCTCGTGTAGATCTTTTTCACTGAATTGACTCCAACATTCCAGAACCGTTTTCTAGTACTCTGGAATTTGAAAGTCGAGTAGTTTTCCACCGACACATTTTACATGCTCAACGAAGCATCTTGTATAGGGAATCCGTCTCGCTTACCAAGAATCGCTTAACTGAATTTGCTTTCATTGTAGCGATTTTTGACCTGTTAAAGTCCCCGTTCTCGAAATTGTTAATTAGAATCATTCTTTCAATTTTGTCTTGTTTTCCTTTCCAGATGAAACTATATATTATCGTCTCGATGGTACTAATTACACTTTCAGGTACATTTATCAGAGTTGCTGGGTATAAACATTTGGAAATTCCCAGCAAAACTCTTCCGCATAAACTTAAGTTCCGAGATCGCCAAATAAGTATTTTACTTTTTAAAGCCTCGATTTTTTCATCATAATTGGCTTTTTCACATTTTTTTTCATAGGTGAAATAAACACCCAGCGCTTTGATTGGTGTATTCGGCCACGCTATACCTAATGGTTGTTTCTCAGCTTTGAGAATCTATCACAACCCAACCACATTGCCTCAGTTTTTTCCGTGTTTACTTTCAGACCAGCACAACAGTGCTTTTGCGGATTTGATGTTAGCTAACATAGCCGTCATGTCATCTGCATATAAACACATTTTTTGCAATTTACCGTATGCTGTAATTCCTTCAATACTCGCATCTGATCGAATTGCTATTGCAAGTGTTTCTAACGCCAGAATAAACAAATATGGAGATAACACATCGCCTTGTCTCACGCCGTTTTGAATTTTGAAATAGCCCGATGTGAGTCCGCCATTAATAGTACAGCTAGAAATGTTATAAAAAGTGTTGACCCATGATATAATAGATGCGCCAAAGTTGAAGGCATGTGAACTGAGTTAAAGGTGAGTTAGTGAGTTAAACATGAGTCAAAGGCTTTCTCAAAATCTATGACGAGTAAGAACCCGTGCTTGTTATAATTTTTGGTATACTCCATGACATCAACGATTGTACGGACTGCGTCACCCATTTGTCGGTCACTGATATATGCACCGCTTTGGTTGGGGTCTGGAAGAACCTTCTGAATTCGTTTTGTAATGGCTTTGGAGGCTATTTTATATTCTACGTTAAGTAGGGAGATGGACCTCCAATCGCTAAGGAAAGACTTATCCTTTTCTTTCTTAGCGAGTAGAGTCAAAACTGCCTGTCTTTAAGAATTAGCCATTTTACCTTTTTTCATATGATTCATTAAAACCTTGAGGTACGAGTTCACCGATTACAGGCCAAAATGTTTGGTAGAATTCTCCTGTAAATCCATCGTTTCCAGGTGATTTATTGCTTGATAATGCTGACACAATGTCGAAGCATTCTTTTACGGTCAACATACCTTTCCATGACTGTTTATCCTCCTCGCTAAGTTTTGGTACATTTGACAAGAAAAATTCGTCACTTTTGTTGGATTCAACCACATTTGAGTTATAGAGAGACTGATAGAAATTCTTACTCTCCTCAAGGATTATTTTAGAATCTGTTATTTCGCCATTAACAAATTCTAATTTTCTGATATGTTTGCGTGCGTAGTTTCTCTTTTCTAAATCAAAGAAATATTTAGTGGATTTTTCAACTTTTTGTGCCAACGAGCTTTGGATCGAGTTACAATTCCTTAGTGTTTATGAGTATACACATGTTCCAGTTCTCCTTTTAAGGTTTCATATTCTTTGATATTTACTTCACCAGTTCGATCCCCAGCCAACTTCTCTTCTATTTTCTGAGCTCATTGTTGATGTGCTCTTCTCTGCATTTTCGCGATAATGCATTTTTCTTGCAAAAATCTATTGTTGCCAGTCTTATTCTGTACTTGACTAGATCCCACAAGCGACGTTTGTCTTCAACTTCTTTGAATTCAGTTAAACATGACTCGTAGAGATTTGGAACTAATTCAAGATAATCTTTTTCTCTGGTCAGACAGGGGTTAAATTTCCAATAACCACGACCTCTGATTTGTTCTCCATTATTACTCAGATAAAGAGTTATTGCCGAATGGTCCGCGAAAGGTGCGCAGACGATGTCTATGCTAGAAACTGCATCGAATAATGCATCGGATGTTTGCTAATAATCAAGGTGTGAATGAGCAGTGGTCGGTTTTGATCTGTGCCATGTATAATAAAAGCGCTTCTTGTCGGGGTTTTTTATTCTCCATGCGTCACTTAGATCTAAGCTATCCATCAACACTGCTAGCAACTCCGCCCATACAGCAAAATAGTACTTCGTTTCCTTAGTTTTACCACCGAGTGCATCTTGATTAATCTTTCTTTTCTTATCGAGTTCCGAATTGAGGACGCAACTGAAGTCTCCACCAATTATGAGTTTCAAGTAATTTGCGCAGTTTTCTAGCCGGACAACATTTTTGAGGCATCTAAAAGTTTGGTTGGCAAGGCCTGTCCGCAGTTGGAGCGTAAATATTAAGAATATTTGACCAAACATTATCCACATCGAATGTGCTATATATATTTCCTGAAGAAAAACTACATCTGTATTCTGGTTTTTGTCATTAATACCTCTCACACTGAGAGAAAAAATAGACTTTTCTGTCACTTCCATGAATTAATGCGGGTTTCCTTTTGTTAATATCGCAATCATCAAGGTTTTTTTGTTGTGCAAAAGACGCAATACGTTGCTAAATTAAACATACCACATGTATGTAATGGCTGTCATCTCTCTCTCGCAGTGCTCACTGACAAGTTGCATTGGTGGAAGGCGAAATAATTTGCATACATAACGAATACCAGATTCCAAAACACAAACTTTTGATATTAAAAATACACCAGTTACTCCAAATAAAATTAGATTAAATTTGAGGAAAATAAAGCAGAAATAACAAATATAGTACAAAAATAGTTGACCATCAGAGGCTAAACAACTATATAATGCTAGTTTACCCACCAAAAGTCCAAATCCTACTTCCATGATAATGGTAGATTTTCGCGCAGTTTCTGGACGTGACTTGGATGATAGAGAGGTCCGCCTTAAAGAAACAGACCAGAGTTGAAGATTCTAGCATTCTTAGTATTTATATTAAAGTACATCGTACGAGTTAGTCTTCCCCATCAGAGTAATTTGTTGATAGCCAATTGGTCACGAATTTTGTTGTGCCGTCGTAAAAGTAAAAGGTGCCGTCAACAAGAATTTTATCTCCAATAATTGTTACTTTGGCTTCGCGATGAGCTCGTTTGATATTTTTCATGACTGGAATGAAAATGGTCTTGCGAATATGTCTGGTTTCCTCCGAAACATCATCTCCGATGTCAATGTTGGTTCGTTTCAACCTGCTCTTAGCTTTAAAGACTCTTTCTCTGTCCTCTCGACAAGTAAACCTGCAAATGCTGGGTATAGATCTACCGCGGCCAAATCGCCTTCGTCCAATACGGTGAACCCCACAAATTTAATGTTCTGGACATCCCGGATATTAAGCTTTTCGGAAATGATATTGACCACCTTCGCCTTGCAGTTTTTCTCCCCGTTCCTCTTTAACACCATAAAACATTTGATTCCATATTCTGCTACAACCTTCTTGCTTCACAATCCGATTCTTGTTTTGTTCGGTGCCTCGCTCCACGTCTTCCAGTCGAGCTTTGCTCTCGTCAAATTCCTTCTACGTATATTCGAGTGATTCTTGTTGGTTTTCCAGTTCTCTTTTCAGAGCTGAGTTTTCTTCCTGCATCTCCAATAAGTCGGCTCTCGATGCATTTCGCGTCTGATAGCCTCTGCTTTTCCAAGTTTTCAAACCGTTTTCTGTCAGCTTTCTGTTGGTCTTCGAGAAGTCTCACACGTTGCTGAATACTGAGCCACTCGTTTTCAGTGATCGTTTTTTCCAGAATACTCCGAATATCTGAGTTGGATCTCAAATGCTTCTTTTCGTTTCCTTCTGCTTTAGACATATCAGCCTACTAAGTTTTCAGTAATCTAGCTAGAAACTTCGTAATTTTGTTCAATTTCGGCGGAGACCTCTCATTGGCGTCCTACGCGGAAGCCGACATACCCAGAGTGCCCACTTATATACAAACGGAATAGTTCACGCTGTTTCTGTTAAAATATATAATTTCCGACCGGTTTCGCCAACACTGTGGCTTCGTCAGGGAATAACAGGTCCTTCTAAAGGCAATATATTTATATTAGTTACATACTTAGTTTAAAAATGCCATGACTATTAAATTTAAAAAATGTGTGCATGATTCAAATAAGTACTATGCAACTCTAGTGACTAAAAAGAAGGGCATTGCATGCGGTAACACCGCGTAGAGAATAGATGGCAACACTTGTGCTAATTATGTAAGTACATGCAATAAAGTTATGTGTTAAAGAGTGAGGTCTTGGGTTAAGCCTGCTATTTCCTGATGAAGCCACACTATTAGCGAAACTGCGTGGCTGAGTTGCTCGCGGTTGCTCGGGCAGTTGGTCTAGATTTGGGTGAGAAAAGTATATACTCGAGAACGGCATATTCCTAGAGGAAAATAAATAACGAAGAGTCAATGATATATTTAAACTCATAGAGGATACAGTGAACATGAAAACAAAACATGAAAACCTGTCTGGATGTAGTTTCCGGTACTAGTTTGAGAAAACATAGCGGCTCGTGTGTGGCCGACTTAAGCCCGGTTTCTACAGAGTCTGTAACGGCGGTCGGCGACGGTCTGCGACACTGTCGGCGTCTCGGCGACATTGTATAAATTGAGATCAATTTTTGCCGTCATTTTGGTTTATGGGATTCGCTTGTCTGCGATCACTCCTACATGTAAAATATACACCCTTGCATGTATCCCGACATTATATGACATTCTTTATAAATCTGAATAATAAGCACTAGGATCAATACAATCAGAAAGGACTGGTTGAATACTGAAATATTAAACAAAGATGCCAATTCAGAATACAGTAAAAGCTCGGAAATAGGGGTGGGTGGGGGTTTCGAAACACTTTATCAAGTTATTGAGGGGCACTGAAACAGTTTTGGAAAATTTGTATGGGGTATACATTTTGTCATTTGTTTTGAAATACCCTCCGCCCCTCTACAACATTCTATTACCGACGGGTCCCTTACAAGGTATGAGGTTGTGTGGATTTTGATGGACGCAATGTCCAGTGTGTGCACGTTGCTCTAGTTGGTACTGGTACATTAGTTTACAACATGACAAATATGTTGTTGGATCTAATATTGCATTCAGTAACTACTCGAGGTATCAACTGCTTTTTCCCCCTTGTTTCTCCTCCTTTTCCCTTTCCTGATTACCTAGATCTCCAAGGATGCGACTCAACAACCCACAGCAGTTTTCTCAAACTAAAAGTTCTAAACATGGAAAAACTACACATACTGTAGATCGCATTGATGACATGAACGGTCTCACAATTGCTGGACATATTTGCACTTTTGCAAAAACAGCAATAGATAGTTTTCACGTAATGTCATCTACATGTAAACTGGTAAAGCTGTTCCTTTGACAAGATTCAGATATTGACATCAATAGTATTCCTGAAAATTTGACGTCGATACAATAATTCGGTTTTGAGTTGCAGTAGAATTTTGTGACAGTCTGATTCGGCATATTTCTTAAATGTCATGAAAATTCAAATTGGCCAATTTAATATTTTACGCCTTGATAAACCTGAAATAATAACATTTAAGTGAACCCAAACATTTTGATTGGAAAAAACAGCTTTATTTGTAGAGTACAATTTTGTCCGCCGTGACTTGGTGTATCACTCGGTACACCAACATGACTGCCATATACTAATTAAGTAAATTTTTCGAATATTATTTGTCAAATAGCTCAGTTACGAAGTATCCTGTTGCTCCAAAGTTTTGGTCATTTTTATATTTTTACCAGCTCTGTACAGAACATTTAAAATATTGTTCAATTGCAGGCGACGAAGGAGCCAGCACACAGTTTCTGAATCGAAACTCAGGATGTCGATTTAACTTTCGGTCGGTCGATCTGTCGATCTGGATGTCAACTGGGTTGACTAGTTCGTGCAATACTGCCCCTCTGCGGTTCGGACGTGGCATAGTGAAGTCTGGGTACTAGGACAGATCTCTTGTGTTCGATTCATAGTGAGCTGAGCAGTTTATATTTATAGTACATGAACTTCTTGACTTGCCAGAGCTTTTGAGGTGCTGTATCTGTGAAACCGATCGCACAAACAGTTCTAAAAGATATTTTCAAGTCTTTGGTGGATGTTCTGGGAGCGCAAATGCAAAATCACAGGCAAATGGAGCGGTAATTGATTTCTGGGCCGAGTTCGGAGGTAACTGGCGTCTCATAATTACATCTGGCTGACGTGACATGTGTTTATTCGCGAATGCAATCTTGATTCTATGGCCCCAGGTACGTGTCTTGAAGGCGTAAATTTCTATTTTCAGACTGAGTGTCAGTGAGTGAGATCAGTTGAGTTCGGGTTTACATATATCATTGGCATTTGTACGGGAATTTCGATGCATGTTGTGAAGTGATGTTTTCAAAACTGACAGAAGCAACGTGCATGAGAACCGCACTCAGGTGATCCTATTTGTTTAAATTTTCAAGATTTTGGTTTGGTTCAGCATATTTTCAAGATGACACACGAGTTTTAACGGTTGAGCTTGGACGTGCTCTTTGCTTTTGCGCTGCTACGAAATTGCAAGCAATAAACAAAGACTACAAATGTGTGGATTGTGTATGGTGTGATTTTACATAACTGATCATGAGTTGCGTTGAGTGAGTGTATACTGTATATCAGCATGCTCTGCAGATTGCTATTTTACAGTAAATGCAGTTCGCCAGCATATCACTTGCGATAGTAACTGCTAGTAAATTATCAGTTTTTTTCTGATATCAATTTTGTGTGTGCAAACGATATATATAAGAAGTTGTAAGACACACATCCTTTCCTGCCTGAATACTGCAGTATCAACTTGCTAAGGTAAACAATTTGATAATTTGGAATAGCTGTTATCGTAGATGCATCTGCCAGTCAAACGAGCCAGCAGTTTCTCTGTGAGTGTAGACATCAAAACGAGGCTATCGGGTCGATCGTTCATAAACTTTCACCTAAAGCACTACTACAAATCTCGAAAACATTTTGTTGACGAAAAATATCGTCAACAAAATGTTTTAGTGATTTGTAGTAGTGCGTTAGGTGAATGTTTATGAACGCTTGACCCGATAGCCTCGTTT
>JANVCK010103877.1:0-11748 GCA_026546655.1 Epizoanthus illoricatus
CTGTATGACTAACAAGTAATCACATAGTTTGTTCGTGTAATTTTTGAATAAATTAGCACTAGTAAATTTTTCAAAGACCACAAATTGAACTCGTTTCACTCGTGCAATTTTGTTAGTCTTCGAAAAATGTACTCGTGCAGATTTATTCCAAATTGCACTCCAAACCATGTGATTACCTATACAAAGTGCACGATATAAATATTAAATATTATTGGTATATGAAGTTCGAAAACGGCGATTTAAATACTTTCTTCATAAAGCCCTTGCAGTTTGAAATCTGAACAAGTCGATTTTTAATTCTTTTGAACAATAAAACCGGCTGAATAAAACTCTTGTTTTCAGATTTCAAGACAGTTCAAGACCACTGCGTTGTTTTTAAGACAGTTTGTGTTCATACTGATTTGGTACTCTGGGAATATTGGGACAATATACGGCAAAATGATAAGTCGACGTTTTTGTTGTATTATAGCTGGCATGCGTATGCTGACCTGATCAACAGAGCCATCCTAAACGTTGTACAAGATGGTGTGGTATGTATCTTACTTGTGTTTTTAGTTGATAATGGAGAACAAACCGTGTCAAAGCAGCACTCAAGTGATATTAAGGTTTTAACGTTTGTATTAAATAGACATCAACACTCACGCTTTATTCACTCGGATTCATCAAAGAACCAAGTGAATGTTTCCTGAAGTTCTTCTGTCATTCACCTTCGGAGCTCAGACCTGCTCCTTCCGGCCTTCAGCTTACCACAGCTCATACTTCTGTTATCAGTGGTAAGAACAACCTGGACACTCAGGCTATGAATAGGAATACGATTAGTTAGAACATATACACATAAGTAACATATAAGCATAGGTATAGGTATAGGTATAGGTATAGGTATAGGTATAGGTATAGGTACAGGGAGAGGTATATAGGTATAGATATAGGTATAAATATAGGTATAATAATATAGGTATAGGTATAGGTACAGGGATAGAATTTTGAAAAAACTTTAACCAGACAGCAGGACTAGTAAACACCAAAGTTTACTGGTCTGCCAGGCTTTTTGCGGTACTAGTTAATGGACAACTTTGTTAGTCTGCCATAATTTTTACTAGTGAATGTATTAGCAAACTAGTGCCAATTTCGAACCCTGAGGTATAGGTACTGGTATTGGTATTGGTATTGGTAAATTGGTATAGGTATAGGTATAGGTATAGGTATAGGTATAGGTATACATAGGTACAGGTACAGGTATAGGTAAGGTATAATATAAGTATAGGTATAGTATAGGTGTAGGTATAGGTATAGGTACAGGTATATGTAAGGTATAGTATAGGTAGAGGTAGAGGTGTAGGTATAGGTATAGGTATAGGTATTGGTATAGGTAAATGTATAAGTATACGTGGAATAAACTAAGTGCGTGTTTGTTTTGTACTATTCCGGAATAAGAATAGTCTGAATAAATCGGAATAAACGTTCGTTTGGGAGCTATTCCTATTCTGGAATACGTGGAATACATTCCCTGTATTCTGTTCTAGGTAGCAGAATGGCCGGGATGTATTCCGTGTATTCCGTGTATTCCTACAACAGCAACATCATCAACAACAACAACAACAACAACAATAACTCTTTATTTACCCTTGAGATTACATTAATGACAAGCGAAAGAAGAAAGATAGCATGTGTGAAGGGTACTGGCTTCCTGTAATAACCATATGGGGTTAAGAAAACAGGAAGCCAGACCTTATAGAAAGAATGTACTTGATTTGGTTGGTCTTACAGAAAATAATTAAATCATGCTAATGCAAATACATACAAACACACAAACACATGAGTATATATATATACGACCTAAAACTAGTTATAATACTGCAAGGAACAACAAATAAATCATAACATATAGCAATGACGACAATGGATAAAGGTTAATTAGAACTTATGAATTCCCTTTTCAATTTTTGTGTAAATGTTTTCAAACTGGACTGTTTAGTGTCTTCTCCAATTGAATTCCATATTTTGGGGCCATGAAACCTAATGTTAAAAAGGCCATAATTGGTTCTTGCTCTAGGTATATAATATGACTGATTTGCTGATTTGATTTCCTATCAGTTCCGGAATAAGAATATCCCAAACGAATGCGCCCCAAAGCTATGTTCTTGCGACAACAGTCAAATGTATGCATGCTTATCCAATGACTGGAAGTCGTTTTTAAATCATTCCATTCATTGAAGAATTGAAATATGTTTCAAGAGACTACTAGTTTTGTGTATTCTGCATATTCTTCTTCTTGTACCTACATTGGTATTAGGCACTGCAATAAAGTGCATGGATTCGAATTAATATTTATTCAAGCATACTACGTGCCAGCGTCCGACGTGAGGCCGCTCTATTGACCGATTTTTGCAGTTTATTAACGAACATATTCATATTCTTTCATTTCGGGGTGTTTTCATTCATTACCGTAGTTCTTGCAAGCAGCAATTTGAAATTGTTCACGGCAATTGGAGGAGAAGTTGGACATTGACTGTTTCAAACATCTATGAGGATTCGAATAAAGAAACCTTTTTCTCAAGCAAATACGGCTCAAGGCTTACAATTAGCAACAGTAATCCTCGTAAATGCGACTCTTCGCTGAAGTGATGTTTATGAACCCCACCTCGGAAGGTTAGAATTAGGGTTAGGAATACGTTTAGGGTTATGGTTGGGGTACACCCATGCATTGCGACATGGAGTACTTGCTGGGACTTTATCATGTCTCCTTTGTATTTTTTCTTTGTAGCTAACAGTGGACGTTGGAGGAACTTACTCGACAACAGAATTTATATCGGCCCTCAAGAAAGAACTTGGGAGTCAACGAAGAATGGGACTGGGAACGCCTAACACAACCGCTGACTTGTAAAGACTGTTGAACCTCAATTCGCTAACCGACAAAAGATAACTCGATTTCAGTTTATTTACGCAGTTTACCAGTTCAGATATTTGTGGTTATTACAAGTAACGTAACCCCCTCTGACGAATACGCAGTCACAATATTTTGAAAAGTGTTGTAGTTTATAGCTTTCATATTCCCTGATCACAACAATCGAGACTTTGTTACATTCATGGACATGATTCCATATTGCCCAGTTAAAGTTATTGAAAGGCACTTACGATCTTGTACTAAAATGTATAAAAGGTGTATGTTTAAATTTGTTCATACTTTTCTGAATGGACGTTAACGAAAGTACAAATTTGTCGAGCCCTTGTGATTTTCTTGCTTAAAGAAAGAAATTGCAAAATTTTTATTGCGCTCGAGCTCCACCGGAATAGTTTAGTCAACAATTGTTATTGACTTTTCAAGGTTTATAGTATACGTAAATATCAACTAAAGATTTGTATCAATAGATTTATTATCAATTTGTCAATAAACGATACATTATTATCAATTTGTAAATAACTACAGAACATTGTTAAATAATTATGTTGAGACGATTATTAAAAGCCTTCTTCATCGCATTTGTGGTTCTCTTGTTGTTTTCATGTGGTTTACTTGATGTTATCATGGTTATTGTCGGGCCGCTGCGAATGCAAAACACCCAAACAATAACCTATATCAATTTTCGCTTGGAAGACTAGATATTTTCTTTATTTTGGGCTCATTTTCTTTCTGCCGTTTATACAATTGAAGCTGGCGGTGACAACGTAGTTGCTACCGACGTTTATTCTTGTTATAACTACTAACATTGGTATGTAACCGCTGTTCAGTTAACGTTTTATAAAAATGTTGTTAACCTATAGTACATGTAGTAAGACCTGTGCAATCTCACTGAATCCTCTTGGAGGAAGTTGTTTGGAAAACTCCTGGAATTTCATAATTTTCTTCCACGACCCTGGAAAAACGGGGATTATTCTTCTACTGCTGGAATACTCCCGGACGTTGGTAGATAAAATGTTGAAATAGGCTACAAAAGTACAAAACTTGGCGAAATTTTGGAGCAAGAATGTATTTCATAGCCGAGATACGGCACGACAAATATGAGCTTGATTTACACAAATATGTTTGGGGCGGCCATGTTGGTGTATCACTTTGGTATACCAACATGGCGACCAAATTTCCAAAGTTGTTGGCAAAGAAAAATTTCCAATGTAACTTTTCAGGATTTGCTACCAATCCAATTTCAACTCACTTTTAATGATTTATCAAGCCAAAATATTTTGATTGGCACAAAGTTGTTGATTTCCATGAATCGCCGGTAAGCCAACGGTGTACGCGAGAGTTATGTGGCGAAGAAATTCAAACTTCCATAACTCTGAATCAAAACACCCCATCATCCCAAAAGTTTGCAGGAGGACTTGAACAACAGGGCCCGGTTGTTCAAAAGCCGATTAAGCTAATCTACGATTAGGTATAACTTTAGATTAGATTTATTTACCACTGATGAATTATTTGATGGCGTAGGAACTGTTGTTCAAACTATAATTACGAAAACACTTGACTTATCCATGAGTAATGGTCCAATTCAGTCTGTGGTAAACAGAATCCAGAACCCTAAAACATAAAAAGACGCAACTTTGGATTTAGCTTTTTTTATGACGTCACATGAAGGAAATAATAGAAATGAAATAATAGAGGACGGGGTCCTGGAAAAACACCTGTTATATCAGGGAAATTCTATCACCTCAAATCAGCACGAACCCTCTTGTGAGTATTAATCTCTTCAACTCTTGCAGTTGTTGTGGTTTTGAGTTCTATCTGTTCACCACTGGGTGCATTGTGGCTGATTGTAGTTCTGCTACAGCAGGAGAATACTTGCTTGATTCCTTGGCGATAGGACGAACAGAATACAAAGTATATTACAGGGTTAATGGTGTGAAATACAGCAGGAAAGGGTACTACGATAGAATGCATTACAGACATAACACACCACTCTGTTGTGTTTGAAAACACAGCAACAAAGCTTACAATGAAAAAGGTACACCAGGTTAAAATGAAAGCGACAACTATGGTTATGAACATTTTTGTTAAACCTATGTTATGTTTTCTTCTACGTATTTCTTGGGAAAAACTGGAATTCCCTGGCACCTTCTGTCGCATGAGCTTGACAACAATCACGGTATAAAGGATTAACATGAGCACCAAGGGTAGGATGGTAAAAAGTGTTACAGTGACAAAGAAGTATACTAGGAAGTGATCTGCGTGCGCTTCACTTATATAGCAGTATGGGCCTTTTGGATGAGCGGGTAAACTGTACACAGTTGAGCAAAACACGGCAGTCGGCACTAGCCAAGTTGAAACTAACAGTACAACACGTGTTCTAACTCTCTCTAGTCTCGCTCTCATGGGATATGCAACTGCGTAGTATCTATGAACTGTAATAATCACAAGGCTTAACATCGAGATTCCATAAGAAACATAAGCAAAAAGATAACTGAACTGACATAAAGTAACTCCAATGGTCTTCTTGTCAATTAACGAAGTGTTCTCCAGCAGCATCCAGATTGGTATAAATATATCTGAGACAGCCATGTTGACTATGAAGTAGTTCGGAGTTGTTCTCAGTCTGTTGTTACGATAGACAATTATAATGACCAACATGTTGCCAACAAAAGATACAACACTGCACACGATCTCTGCATAAAATTGGTATTCGACGAGAACGCTCTGGTTAATATCACAGCGACTTGGTGTGGTGTTCTGCAATGTTTCGTGGTCCATATCTATTATGTACGTTTATTGATCACCACTGAGATTTTTGTTGATTCAAAAACACGTTTGCCACGCTGCTTTATTCCTGAAAGAAAGTGGAAGAACGAAAAACGAAAACATTAGAAGGAATCTCTATTCAGTGGTATCACGTGCCATATATATCTCCTGTACAGTCAAGTAGTCACCAAATAGGAAATCGGGCAAACACTATTTCTAACTTTAGAAAGGTGTGACATATTGAGATAATTAGCTATTTTTCCCTGCAAATCATGAGATATGTATTATCAAAGATCGATTCTTCCAAACAGTGTTTTGTTTGAATCAATCCTCAAACGTTAAGGTATATGATATATATTATATATTCTCATTTACTGGTAGTTAATCAACATGTAGCTAACATGGTTTGTGGTTTAGGGTGCATTCGATTGATCATCTTCTGGAATTGGAACACATTCGGGAATATTTTAAAATACTCTATCGAATAGTTAGGCAATAAAATGATTATTCCGAATTAGGAATTAGGGTCAGCAGAATACTTGGAATACTAATCCATTTATTCCGGAATAGCAATACTGGTCGATCGAACTGATCGAAGTTGTTGTTCCATGTATTCCTATTCCGGAATATGGTCGATCGAATGCACACTTAGTAGACCGATTCAAATGTTAAAGATTCATTTTTTGACTATTACAACATGTACAGGTAGCGACTGATTACGAAAGTAACTGGCTTACGGTACCTATTTATCAAAAGGTGTTACTTTTCAAACTTATTCCGATCAAGGATCTAGCGAAAGCAAAGAAAACGCAAACGCCTAAAACAGCAGATAGTGAAGATAAATACCTGAAATATCCGATTTTCTTCCTTGTTTATTGGAAAGCTGTAGCAACGATCTCAGACCTTTTTTCATCGAATAACATCAGTCGATAAAATAGTAATTTTGTTATTTACAACTGAAATCGCTTAGCAAAAAGATGAAAGTAGTTATTCATAGTCATCACATTGGCTAAGCCAAGTCTACGATCAATTGTACTTACTGCTACAAAAAGCACTTGACGTTTCTGTCATCGAGTTTCTTTCAAATTCTCTGCTGCGGTTGTTTTATTTATTTTACATAACTTACAATTGCTTTCAAGCTTTGATGAAGAAAATCTCCTGCTCAGCCGCGAACCACAACCAATTACAAGAGGAGCACTTGACATGTGGCGGAGTATATTGACAATCAAGTTATAGCAGATGTTGTTACAGCTGCATGGATATTGGATATTTTTAATTAGAAGATGTAGTTATATATGATATCCGAGTATCAGAAAGAAGAATGCAATAGACAGACATTATCTGAGGCATTAATTATGTAATTATTATATGAAAGGCTCAGCCCGCTTATTATTGTCCGCTCCACAAAAATTACGAAGGATGTCATTAAAATTTCCAATTTGTTAGTTTTTTCGCAACCTAATTCTTTTGGAAACAAAAGGTAAGCCATAGTTCAATTGGGAAGATGAAGGTCTGTTTTTGTCTTAAAAACCAGCAAAAGTAATAACTGTGACTCCAATTCTGAACTCTAACTTTTTATAGACAATAAGTCAACCGTAAATCCTGTACATTTGAGTGGCCTTTTCCTGCTGTTTGCTATGTTCGTAAATAATATTCCAGTTGTCTTACTGTGCGAAACAAGAGCAGCAATTTTATACGGGGATGACACTCGGTTATACAGCAGTGACAACTGTCACACAGTAAGAAGCAGTATCCGATCAGTGGCTGATTGCATATGTTTACAACACGTTCTGATGTTAGTATCAGTTTTCGCAAATACATTTATCAACAAATTGTAAAACAAAAATGTTGCCAATCGAGCGATAAACAATTATGAAGATTTTCAAGCATCACTGATTATGGCATAAATATGGCTTTCAATGTTATGTCTTTTATACCGGCTTTAATTGTTTTAGTTTTAGCCAAAACAACTTGTTTTAAAAATTGATACCAACTCAAATCATAATTACATTAGCATAGTTTATTATTTCATGCCATTGCCAATAGCAACAATTAAGCAAAATATAAACAGTTAACAACATTTCAAGAGCATACTAACTAGAGTTTGCTCAACCTAAACCACAAGAATCGGAACTGCCGCTAATTTGGTCCAGTCCATGGCCGTCCATGCTAATACGTTTCGAAAGTGGAGGTTTGTTTAAAACTTGAGCTTTTGAAAACGTATTAGTACAGTGTGGACGAGGCCTCAGATTGATTGTTGCAGCGCAGATTATACTAGTGAGTAACACCGACCTTTCGTTTCACATATCAACTGTGCTCAACTAAAAATAACTTCATTTATCCATGGACGCAATGCTACTAAATGTAATTAATATTTATAAAGTGTCTTTGAATATTTTATGGTTTAAGAGCTTTGTAAATGCATTCTTATAATTATGTTACATGTATTATAAATGCGGTTGCGCAAATATTTTTTGTTGATGTCGTTCGGAACACCGTTTGGACAGCTTTTGGAACTATAAATATAATATTATAGCTGCTTCCCTGGATTATAATTTATAGTTCTATTTTCATTACCTTGAGTTTCAAGTTCTTTACTGAAAATGCTACAGTGAACATGGTACACGCAATGTTGTTTACACTTAACACACCTGCCTCCTACCGCAAACCTCTTGAATTAATTAGCTGGTGTTAAACATTCAACTCTTAGCTCTTGTAAGTTCTTTCCCTTCACCGCTACCATGTACCAATGCCTTCATGTTGAACTAGCTATCTGGCTGGTCTCCTAGTTTCGGCATCACCAGTCCGATGCTAAACCAAAGGTCTGAGGCGACGATGCGTCCATTGTTTTCAAAGAGCCTTTCTTTGACGGAAAAAGGAAATATCGGAAGTGAATGACTTTCTTTATTTTTCAATGTCACATTTTTACCATTTTTAGGGGGTTTTAGGGAATATACTTGTAATGCAATGCAATGCAATACAATACAGTTTAATTTATTCCTACGTAATAATTAATATTTTTGAACTGGAAACCAAAATCTTTGTTAACTTGCGCGTCACGGAACATAACTTCAAGTGTCATGTTTCACTTCCGTCATGTTCAGTGCCACAGTGCAGAAAGAACAGGAAAGAAACAAAAGCGAAAGCGATGCCGCTTTTAGGTGAGCCTCTCTGCGTCAATACCTCGGCTCCAATCGCATTATCCTTCATGACTGCAACAGTTTGTGGAATTTTAACTGTTACAACGGTTCCTGGTAATGTGTTGGTTCTTTTAGCTGTCTTTATCGACCCTTACAAGGAACTCAAGGCTCCGTTCAACTACTTCATTGCAAATTTAGCCATTGCTGATTTGATTGTCGGCTGCGTGGTCGATCCGATTGCGTTGGTCTATCATTTTCAGGAAGGAATGGGAAGATTAGATGCAAATTTAGCTGTCGTTCATCTACCCTACTTTATCAACTGCACTGCTTCTGTGCTGGGGCTGGCAGCTTTGGCAGTCGAGCGCTATCTAGCCGTGAGATACGAGATGAAGTATTGGACAGAACTCCGACGGAAGCCGCGCAGAGTTCTCCTAGTATCGGCGTTTATATGGATTTTTTCTCTCACTTTCCCCTTTATATACATCCGGACTGGCTATGCGGAGTATTCATTTGTATTTGCAAACACAGTCGTGGTTATAACGTTTATAATACTACTATTCACCTATGCGGGAATATTCAAAAAGTTTCATGACAGAATTCGTCAGTGGGACAATCTCAATGACGCTTTGGAAGAAAATCGAGCAAAGCGAATGGCAGTTCGGGACCAACAGAAGACTACAAAGACACTTGTAATTATGTTGACGTTATTTGTTGCGTGTTATCTTCCTTCCTTGGTCTTCACTTATATTATAAATTTCTGCAGAAACTGCAGCTGTGACGTCATCCACGTGTCACGTGATGCTCAGTCATTGTTTGTGCTGGTCAACTCGAGCCTCAACCCTTTCGTGTACGCTTGGAGGTCAGTTAAGTTTCGGCGGGCCTTCAGGAAGATTCTTTGCTGTGAGAAAACCCGTATACACGTAAGGAGAGCCTCGGTAGAAATGATAGTGACCGAGACAACGTCAGTGTCCAAAAATGAGTCACTATAAAATGTTTCAGTTCTAACCCCCCCCCCCCTCACAAGCCCGCACATGCCTCTGCGCAGCTGCATAATACTACTTATGTAGTGAGCAGAGTATTAATTGAAATTTAGATTAGATTAGTAGAGCGGGAGATAGAGGGGATTATTTTACCTAGTTGCTAGGCCTCTATTTCTTGAAGTGGTCAATGCTATGTGACAATTTCAATAACGTCACAGAAAACATTCTTACCGTACCCAGGTCCTGATTAAACATGATCGGATGGGGGAAACGTCCATTAAATCAGGGTTGCCGCGGTGAGGAAAAAGTTAGCAAGCAACAATTTTTTAAGGCTAGAGAAAAGTCAAGGGATTTTATATCAAGATGATCAAATCTTGGGAAATTCTAAATTCCTCGTCAAAATCAGGGAACTGAAGGCAAGGAAATTTGTATTTTAGCTGCCAAATTGCAATTTAGTGAGTCAAATTTCCCAAATATTTGTGGGGGCAATGTCGCAGCCGTTCGCGCCTCAGTTCTAGTTAGGCACCTGAAATTTATTCACGCATCCACATCATGCGTCACTGGTCAGTGAGAATTATTTTGTGGTCTGTGAAAATTCAGAGGTTTTTCATCCTGATGGATGGCAACCCTGCAGATATCAGTCGTTTAGTTTAAAATACTCAATAATAATCGGTCAATAAAAAGTCGTAAACAAGCTACTGGCGAATTCCCTTCCTTAAAATAACTGGACCTGCCTTTGTAAGGAACTGACTGCACTGGCAAGACCAACCTTATCTAGTATAATACCGTAAAATCCCGGTTATAAGCACCTGTTTATAAGCGCCCCCGATTATAGGCCCATCTACCTGTAAACAAAAAAAATATTCCGGTTATAATTTAAGCCCCCCCGGATATAAGCCCCCATCTACTTTTCCTTGTTTAGTTAATATGAACGCCTTTGCAGAACACTGTATATACAACTTCACGGAATTTAAGAAGTTAATTTTAAAAGGAAACGTATTTCGATAATACTGTATATTAGTCTCAACTTAATTATTTCTTATTAGCTCATTCCGAGACGTTTTTTTATACCGCTTACAAGCTCCCCCGGATATAAGCCCCTCCGCTTATAAGACCCCGGATATATGCCCCTCCGTTTATCAGCCCACCCAAAACAACTTACAAAAAAATATAAGCCCAGCGCTTATTGCCGGGATTTACGGTATTTGCAATGCAAATCTCGTTGCAGTTTTCAAGCTTATATACTATACTGCTATCATTTGGATATATATATATATTGTAGTAATGATGATATAATGAGCGGGAAAGAAAGTTGAAGCACACATTTTACTCAGAAAAAATCTGGGTCTTTCTGGGTGGACGCGCTACCCACTGAGCGATAAGGACTCTTGAGAAGCTAGACCACTTAACTAATGTTTCTTGTAGATGTTGTTTTGACTGGTGACCTGCGTTACTGCAAGGTTCGACGAGCAATATATTTGTATGTGGTTTAAATGGTTTAGTTTGCTGTGAGTGAGAGTGATATGAGTGGGAAAGAAAGTTAAAGCGCACATTTTACTCAGGAAAAAATCTGAGTCCCTAACGGGATAATATTTAAATGGAATATTTTATACATATCCTTAGACGACAAGTAATCCCTCTTTTCCCTCCGTAATCCATCGAAAATAAGAGCTGTACAGCGCGCGAAAGGCGAGAAGAATGCCATGCGGCTTTTTTGCAATTCTCAACGGATTAATACGGAGGGAAAAGGGGGGCTACTCCTAGTGTAACATGTCCTAGACTAAGGTGATATGTATCAGTAAAAGGAAACTAAGCGGCTACCTTGTATTTGAAATAAAAGATATTAGGAAAATCAGCTTCGCTTCTGCTTCTTGTGCAAGTATGTGAGTAACGTCACTTTGGTACCGCTTCAAAATCCTATAAATCCCGGAAAAGCACCGCTTTATTGCTTCAATAAACT
>JANVCK010103988.1:0-11747 GCA_026546655.1 Epizoanthus illoricatus
TGTTGTTTTGGCTTGTGAAAAGCGCAGACCAGTCACTGCAACAGAGCGTCGAGACCGCGTTAATTGAAATCACTGTTTGCTTTAAAAACTCGTTAATTCCAACAAATCTTAATTTTGGCTACCTTGTTGTGATCCTTTTTTAACTTCCAACAATAAGGTAATTACAGAATACAATAACCTGCACGTGAGAAAGCACCAAGCTGACCACATGACCACTGTCATCTTCATAAAATTAATACAACGTGAAAAGAGACAATTAAAACGTCAAAATATAAATTTTACCGTTATTAGTTTCGCTTTAAAACTAGCTGTTTATACCAAGCTAGTGAGCCTAAGGCGAGGGCGTTAAAATCCTTGACTTGAAGAGGTGCTTGTATATTTGATTGTCTGATTGTTTACGAACTTGTTCTACTAAGTTTGGTTGTGACTTATTCTCCATTTCTCAGTGTATCTAAATCAACAACATTTCCTAAAATGTAAAAATAGACAGCACAACAACAAGAAAACCTTCTTTGATACAGATCTAAACCAAACCTATCATGCAAAATTACAGGATTGTAACACAACTTGTCTTCCAGTGATTTTTCAACTGTATGAAAATGGCGACCAGAAACGCATTGCATCACGGTTGGGCTCCACTCTTTGAGCACCCTTTGTTACTACAAGCTGGAACAAATCACTGCAAAATTGAGGAGCTCCTGCTTTCATAACAATACTGCGTCATGCCAAAGATAACATTAATCTACATCTATCTCAGGTATCAACTTGAGGTCCAACATCGAGTTGCCTGATCCCGCTTCTCGCTGCAAATGTTTCCTCTAACCCACCATCCCGCTCCATCATATGGCAGTATCTTCATCCCGCATCCCGCCACTGAAATTTTAAAGCTTCATCCTACATCCTGCCAAATCTATGTTTGACCCTCGACTTACCATGCTCTGTAAGTTTGACTTCAACTGGCAGTTGACTGTGAAAGCCAGTGAGGTTATGGAGCCAGTGCTGAGCTAACATGCACAACAGCAGGAACAGCACACAACATTTGAACACTGTTGACAAGCCCAGGTCCTGCAGAGAATAAACATTCCTCCATTTACACCCTTGGGTACACACTATTGCCTTAAAAAGGGTTGGTACTGATTTGAGAAGACAAAATTCCACGAGTTTTTCAGGGTAGAAACTATTTTTTTCCTGGACCCTTCTGACGTAGATTTTGCTAAAACTGCTTCTAAATCGTTTGATTAATTTACCAAAACACTAGTAATAGCTTGTGCAAGTCCTCCCCTATTTACTCCCGGCTTATACATGTAAGACGTGCACTGTTAACTCTCTTTAACCT
Organism: Epizoanthus illoricatus; assembly: GCA_026546655.1. Lineage (NCBI taxonomy): Eukaryota > Metazoa > Cnidaria > Anthozoa > Zoantharia > Epizoanthidae > Epizoanthus > Epizoanthus illoricatus. The sequence continues at coordinate 1,337 of JANVCK010103988.1, forward strand.
TCGGACGGCCAAGGTATTTTTTGTAACATATTAGCCTAAGGATGGGGGGGGCAACGGATCCCGGGGATTTTCTATATGGATAAAGATAAAGACTTGGTATTCGGCATGCAATTAGCTTAGAGCTAGCTAATGAGCTTCCATGGTAACGCTCATGCACTGCATAATTAGTGTTGCTATGGTAATAGTATTTCAAAATGAACGTCCGCCATCTTGGCTTCCATCTTGGCAACTTTTGAAATATTAACCAATTCTTAAGAAAACAATTCGAAAGAGTTCAAAAACAATGTTTTGTGAATAAAATTACCAAAATAAATTATATAAACCTAAACGTCTTTTTACAAAATTTGGTAATATTATGAAACAAGTTCTACTTTGCATAATTTATTCTGCATACATTATGAAAGCTAACGTCATCTAATTAGTGTCAAACGATATCTTATTTATTAGGCTACAGCCACAGAAAGTTTGATGCCAGTTGCTTTAAAGCCAAAAATGTTAGGTCGAAAAACCTTTGGGGGGTCAGTTTAACCCCCTAGCCGTTCGAGGGTCAAACTGACAACCATATAAATGTAATAATAATAATATTACCTGTAAATTAAAAGGGCGAGCTGCAGTTATTATACATGCACGTGTACTCCAGTCACTTTACTGAAATTAATCATTCTTAAAGGCAGACACCTCTGTGAAGTGGTCAGCTGTAGCAGGTCCCAGTTATCCTCTAGTATTTTACTGTAAACTAAACACTAAGTGATACCTTCCTAAGACAGATGGTCTCATTCATTATCATTGTATTTTAAACAGTGGGGCCTGGCAAGATGGTAGCAAGCAGGAAATTCAAAGCAAAAACAGTCAAACAAAGTAGCTTTTCGTTGGCTCTGTGAACAGAATGATTGATACTGAACTGCCAATCTGGACTAAGGCATTATAATTACTAAAGTTTTATTTGATTGCAAAAGTGTTTTTCAGCCGGGATTCCCTTTAAGAATAATGAATTTATACTTCCTTACTTTACCTGTAATAATATCACAATGACGATGAAGTTGAGTGGAATTCTAAAGATGTTCATTACTGTGGCACGAACTGCAAGAGATTAGGAAAAAGGGCGAGTTGTTAAACATATGTAAACAATACACTGGTATGTGACCCCCTCTCCTCTAAAGTTGGCTTTGTATGCTCGTAAAATTGTCCCAAACTGTGAATGGCCCTTAACATAACATATTATTGATAAGATAGATAAGCTTTATTTATCCAGGCACGCTACAATTGTGTGAGCTGTGAGAGCTCGTTAAAATCTGTATGTGCAAAGTAAAAGAAAAAGGTTTGACTTGATACAATTATTGACCTGTTTCCTTACTTTGTTCTGGAACATATTTCCCCCTCATTGTACCCAGTGCAGGCCAGAATATACCTAGGGCCAAGGTGAAGAATATAATTGTTACTTTTTGAAAAAATGTTTCACTGAACCTTTGACTAGATATCTCCAGAAATGCAGCAGTTCCAACATAGCTGGTCAAAAGCTTCTGACATCACACTTTGCCTTTAAAACTGAACTTGATACAATACATCACAAGATTACACATGCATGTACTTCACATGAAGTTGAATGTAGGAACTGATAAATTTCAAGAAAAATAAAAATTATCACTTCTGATTTGTCCTTGTCATGGCCAGAGAAAAAGGGGGAAAGCTTACATGTACATGTTCTACAAAGAACATGTACCAATGGCGAACCCAGACTTTACAGTATTTCTAGGCCCAGCGAAATCAAACAAGCACCAAAGGTGCGAGCTCCTAGGGGGGTCTGGGGCAATATTAAAATATTGGGCCCCTGAAGTCGTCACTTTGTGCCTTTTGTGTGTAATTCATTGCATTTAATAATAACTAGTGACTAACCAGGTTTAAGCTTTGAAATTGGTAAAAATTCTTTAGAAGAAACTCACAGAATAAAAATTGAAAAAGGATGAATTCGAACTTATGTTCCCATTTACATCACCAAATGTCAGTTCTCAACACCAGAACCCCAACCAATCTTGCTTTTACATCCTGTTTATATACTGTAAATGCATTGGATTAAGTACTACGACTTTTTGCAAATATATATAAAAGCGTCCCTCAATAGGTTTACTTTCCGCTATACACTTCTTGTGCAATAGGGTAAAATACTACTATATACAGCAGTTGCATCAATTTCTTCTTGCCAAACTGAACATGTGATAGCTGGATACACGCTTGCAATGACGCCATGACATTGTTGAGAGATTACACTGCCAAACGACCACTGAAAGCTGCCCATAAGAAGGAATTTGACCTTGGTTTTCATGACATGTCTACAGTCTTTAGTCACATCCGGTTTTCTAATGGAACACATTGCACTTGAAACAATTTTTAAGCTTTGGGTAACTTTTCACTTTTCATTTCCTTTTACTTGTATCATTTTTCTGTGTTTTTATCTATGGTAACAAAAATTGCAGGCCCAGGCGTGCAGGTCTATGGGCTGGGTATGCCACTGTGGCTTTCTAGACTAGGGGAACCACTGTAATTGGCTAAAGCTGTTGTGGTGCCCCTGCCATTGTTTTGTTGTTATGTCTTTTCCTGCTTGTGTGTGTTTTGTTACAACTGTTGTAATTTGGCGAAGCTCAATAAATAAAATATATAAATACAAATAAAGCTTTTGTATATTATATTCTTGCATATACTTTTTTGTTCCAGTCTTATCCTTCCTTATAATGATTTTAATGCAAAGCTGGTATAGCCTGTGAGCAAGCTCTCTTGGGAAAAGAGAGAGCAAGAGAGCAAGAGAGCTTGCTCACAGGCTAAGCTGGTAAAAAGCCAGGTTTGTGTATGTAAGGTTCCAAAATGATGCAGTGTGTATCACAAAGTGTTAGTAATCCAGTACCTACCTACACAACATTCAAACACCAAAAATCCTAAGAAAATAAGTGCTTGGTTCTGAAAAGAAAGTTAACAGTTGTCAAGTTAATAAGTAACTATAAACATACACAAACAATATATACCAAAATAAGAAAACATTTTGTTGTAATTCATACCTTTTTTGTCTGTTCTAATGAAGGACTGAATATGCCAAAGCCAACAAATTTCTTGCCTATTTTAACAGTGTTTATATACTTAAAATACAGCAGAATGCACAAATGGTTGCCTTCCATTCTGTGCTGAATCTCCCCTAGAAACTCTTGCCTTCAGTGCCATACCCAGGCGTAACTCTTATATGCAGATGAGGCAAAATGAAGGAGTGCCAAATGTGCGAGCACTTCTAAAGGAGGATCTAGAGGCATTTTCAATCAAATTTACAATTCTACAGATGAATAATTTGCAAACAACTCATTCCATTTTCTTGTATGGAAAATTTTAGATGAGGCATTTGCTGCAGTTTCCTCATCTGCCTGTGTGCTGACTATGGTACTGACCTTCCATGCTTGTAAAGTCTCACACCTAGAAAAATTCAAATGCTGAAGTCTCTACACTTGTTTGATATGAGTTGATTATGGTCATCTTGGTGATGCACACCTCTCTTGTTAATTCTTAGTATAATGTCATGTCCAACACACATTCATGGAATTGTTCAGCATTAACATTAATGTCTTGACACAAATACAATTCTACCAAGCGGCTGAATCCAATCAGTGTATACTATCGTACTAACCTCTGGCAGCAGTATTGGTATTGCCAAGGACACTGCTGCAATTCCAAACACTGGTCTATAAGACAAGTTAAAAAATAAAAATGTTCAAATCTTTTGACATTATAGGAGTTGCAAATTTCAATCTAACAGGCTACATTGTAATTAATGAAGTCCAGGGACCTGTATTTCCTCTATTTAGCCCCACCCCCCCTCTGCATCAGGAATTATAGGTCAAGAAACCATTCGGAGTTACAAAATGCCATCTGGTGCAGATATGCTCTGGAATTATACATCCTATGTCGAAGGTTACTGAAGGTAATCAAAACACAATTGAAACGTGAAACAAGTGTGATACTGATAGTTATTCAAATGTTTTGTTTTCTTTAGGCCAGTAAAACGTTTGTCGGGGGAGTGATTTTTCAGAGTTACCTTAGAGTTACCAAAGGTTGACTGTACTGTAAGAATTGCTAATGTACTAAGATAAGGTATTTAATATTCAAGATTGCTTCAAAATGTGTTAAGTTTACGGTGATTTAAGACTAGATACAATGTAGACTCAATATACAGACTTGTACAGATCTACATTTACAATACACATTTATAGATCGACATTATTTTGATTTACTACGCCTACATTAATTAATTTTTCAGCTGTATACCGTTACAGTCATGACTACTTCATTCAGTTTGTCATTATATAAATAATTATGTATAATTATCAGTCTGCCAATTTTGCCCTTCACAGATTCTGCAAGGAGAAGCAAATGTGGCGAGTAGTGCATTCTATGCATGCATCCATGGATGAGGTATACATGCTTGAGTACTTAATATTTATTGCTAGCGAGTGAAGTGAGCCAGCTAACTATTTTCCATGTTAAAGCTCGATTTTTGGCGATAGAATCTTTGTTTCTTTGTTTCTTTGTAAAGGCCGGATCAAACGAGCATGAAAGTTGATGAGAGTTAAAACGCCCGCTCTTGTTTGACCGCCAACTGTCGCACACTCTCATCGACTCTCACGCGCTCTCGTCGAGTTTGAACATGTTCAAATTTTGGTGAGAGTAGATGAGAATTTTCGTTTATTTGTTTTGTGAATGTTGTCAGCTCTCATGGACTCTCATCCTCGTTTGACCACGCGCATGATGCCGCGTTAAGGTGGTATGGGCCCTAGAAATTGCATCAAAAAAGAAATAAAATAAGTAAATAAGTGTTTTCTGGACTTTTGGGGGAAGGGAGGGGTGTGGTCCGTATTAAGTTTTATCTCTCCAAATATAAACCTGGGGGACTGGGTATGGTGACCACAGATCACGTGACTTGTGGCCAGTAGTTCTTGGGACAAGATTACAGTTGAGCACAAAAAAAGTGGACATTTTGTTCTTAATTTGACCATTTGCAGGTGCACGAGCACATCATAAAGTGTGTACAGGCTTAATTCCTCGCCGGTATTGAAGAACTGATTACTGACACTGTAAACATGACAAAAAACTGGGGGAAGGTTTCTCTCGAACGTACCAGTAGTCAGTCATTGACAGATGAGGAGCCTATCTCTAATGTGTCGTCCCAACCAAGATATTGATATCCGCATTTGGAAGTTTCATTGAAAGTTAAAACTGACAGATTAATTTTTTGTAGAGAATGCAAATCAGGTTGGGTACTTATATATAAAATATAGAATGTTGGGGTATGGATTCTCTCGTTCGTGTGAGACCGTTTTTCCCAGAATGCAGTGGGGGCATGTTTGTGCATTTTGGTAACTTCTTCAAAGTGGACTCACAAAAAGTGCTGGTTCAGCTTGTGTTTGCTATATTCTTGAAAGGCAACTGAGTAGTTTACACGAAGAGGGGTTGTTTGGAAATACTACATCTTTAATTGTGCAAGAAGTTAATTATAAAGCAGATGGATTTTGGGGGGGCTATTTGGGAGGTAAGTCTTGGTTGTGCTGACTTTGCAATTTTGAAGGAAATATTATGTTTGATGAAATTTGTGCTCTACTATCTTCGTGTGGATCGGTGTTTTGGATCATGTTTTAGCATTTTTACATTGTTTCATGTGCCACGGTTATGAACAGCCCTAAAATTACATGAAAGGATGCAAATACTGCATCGCCAAATTTCAATTTGTGACCCCATGTGGTTTTGATTATTCATTAAAAGTCTCATGGCCAAAACGTAATTTCAAAATCTCGTTTTAAAATCAGCTGATATTTTATGCACTAAAATTATGTCTGGTAATCCACCTATGCAATGAACTAGAATCAAATCAATCTGTTGCGTTGTTTATTTTCTTAGCAACTAAACAAGATTAATCTATTATCCTAGTTAATTGCATAGTTCATCCTATGTAGAATGTAATTAAGTATATTTCTTGTTTCAATGACTCACCAGTTTGGCTGTTGCTATGGTAAAAATAAATTCAATTTGTGGTGCCTTCGACATTGCTTAGAGTATGTAGTTGCATGTTGGTTTCTACTTGTGTCCCATACCCCCTTAAGTTAGCCAGTAGCTGTGATGACATCATTGATCACGTGAGTAACTCATGTGCTCACGCTGTCCTGCTTCGTTCCTGAGGTGGAAGAAGCTTGAACAACAACATGGAACTATAACTATAAATGATGGGAGTATTAATCACTACATGGTGTCAGAACTGAGAAGTAAAACTCTTCAAAGCACGATACGGCCCAACACGCCGTGCGTGGCCACCGCTTCTCCTGAAATGAGCTGGGACACGCCACGACGAGTTCTAGAATTTTTTAAAAGCAGTATCGAAACCTGATTTTCGTTGGGCCTACTCCAAAAAATCTGAAAAGGAGCAACCGTCATTCATGTTATATGGATTGGCAGGTCATCGACACGTACAGCTGCTGGATTTCAGCTCCAGCTCAGTACAGAAGCTTAAACAGAAACAGGGCGAGTCCGTCAATGATTTCTTGACTCGGTTGCCAACTAAACGAATGCCGGAGCGCTTCATTGAGCAACTGATTATCGGTACATAACAAGAAAATTCAGGCATAAACTCAAGTGTTAACATAGCTTCAGTTGTTTCAGTACATTCCAAACAAAGGTTAAGAACTACGATTTCGTATCTGACAGCCCAGTAGATAATCAAGACAGCTGCAATTTTATTTACCGATTCGATAAACGTTGCTGCATTTAGTTTTCAAATTTCGAAGTGATGCAGGGGAGATGTATGGATGATCAAGAATATTTTAAAAACTTTATATACTTATTGAAATACTGAAGCATTCTGAAAGAATAAACTACTTCACTTGTATCATTTTCGTGAAGATGGATGGATGATTGATTATAGGGCTTTGTACATTTGCATAAGCTGCTCATTACCCTAATTTGTGGACTGACGCTTTTGTTTACATGTACCTTCCTGTATAGAAGGGAATGCATTTGATTATTTAATAGCTGTAACACTGATACAACCAACTCTGCTTTCAAGTTTGAATATGCATATGAACATTGCTGCATTGCATTCATCATTGCAGGAGTTATGGTACAAGAACAACGTTGTACCACGAATTTGATACAGCTTACAATATGAGAGTGTTCATGTATTTTTCCTACTTAGCAGACTGTTGGATTTGTTTCACTGTACCTTTCTGTATGCAGTATGAACAGTGATAAGGATTTATGAACAACGACTTGGCACATTCAAGTACAACATGTGATACAGATCGCCCCAGTGTGCATGTGTTTATACATAAACCTGTAGTGATGGATTTTTTTAACTGTCATCCTGTATCTAGTGGAATATCGTTGCACTAAATTAATCAATGCAGGATTATTTAATGACTAGACACATTAGTCAGCAAAGCTAGGAAAAATCTGCCTGATAATTAATATCTAATTTAGGCTTTTATAAAACAATATTAAAGAACACTTTAAACACATTGAGGGTGCAGCCTGCAACTTCTTATTGAAATTATGGAATATATTAACAGTAAATCTTTGTAAACTGTTATGTTCTCAATATAAATTCTCGCCGGCATAGCACTTACTATCAGTAATTTCTGGTACAAAACTATGTAGGCAACAACGTTATACCAACTAATCCTAACGTTTTCGGTTAAAAACCATGATCAGGGATAAAATGAAGGCCTGGAATTCTACAAGCTTAAGCATATCAAGTTATTCCCATAGGGAATAAGATAATTGGATACGACATTGCTTGTTTGTTTAATGTTGGTTTGTTTGAGGCAATTAGCAGGGCTTCCATAATCCGTCTTTTGTGAAGGTGTTTTACTGTTTGGTGAGCTAATTCCATGTGAAAGTGTGACTTAGGAAATGCCCGATATGTCTTGCTGGCTCAGAATTCATTGTTGGGTTGCTGTGTTCTGCTGTGCGTGTTTCAAGGTTTCGTTTTGTTTCTCCAATGTAGTTCTCCCCACAAGAACAAACTCCCTCATAGACGACGTTGGAGCGGTGGTGATACTTAATATTTTTCACATACATATACGTCCATGCCAAAATATACCTGGGATCCCATGTGCGTGGGATCCCATATAGGATGAGTTGGGATCTCATATGGAATCCCATATTGAAAATTGGAAGCATCCCATGTGGGATGCCAGGTCATACCACCTATGTTCCCAGGTTCGTTCGACCTGTGATCCCAGACCCATCCTACCAGGGATCCCTGACTCATCCCACCTGGGATCCAGGGTACCCATCCCACTTGGAATCCCCAGTACCTATCCCAATTGGGATCCCAGGTACCCATCCCACCTGGGTACTGATCTCACCTGGGATCCTGGGTACTGATCCCACCTGGGATCCTGGGTATTCATCACACCTGGGATTCTGGGTACTGATCCCACCTGGGATCCTGGGTATTCATCCCACCTGGGATTCTGGGTACTGATCCCACCTGGGATCCTGGGTATTCATCCCACCTGGGATCCTGGGCACTCATGCCACCTGGGATCCTGGGTATTCATCCCACCTGGGATCCTGGGTACTCATCCCACCTAGGATCCTAGGTACTCATCCCACCTGCGATCCTGGGTACTCATCCCACCTGGGATCCTGGGCATTCATCCCACCTGGGATCCTGGGTACTCATCCCACCTGGGATCCTGGGTATTCATCCCACCTGGGATCCTGGGTATTCATCCCACCTGGGATCCTGGGTACTGATCCCACCTGGGATCCTGGGTACTCATCCCACCTGGGATCCTGGGTACTCATCCCACCTTGGATCCTGGCTACTCATCCCACTTGGGATCCTGGGTATTCATCCCACCTGGGATTCTGGGTACTCATCCCACCTGGGATCCTGGGTACTGATCCCACCTGGGATCCTGGGTACTCATCCCACCTAGGATCCTGGGTACTCATCCCACCTGGGATCCTGGGTATTCATCCCACCTGGGATCCTGGCTACTCATCCCACCTGGGATCCTGGGTACTCATCCCACCTGGGATCCTGGGTACCCATCCCACCTGGGATCCTGGGTACTCATCCCACCTGAGATCGGGGTAACCTCCCACCTGGGATCTTTTGTTTCTCTCGCCTGCGCTTGGCAACATCCCAAGTTTTAGCAAAATGTGCATTAGAAAGAAAAATTGTTAGTATTATTTTCCAATGTTTAATGTTTTCTCATAACTCATATTAGTCAGTATCAATGTAGGTTTACATGTATATTATTTTCAAAGTAGTGCCGTTTATATTAAGGAGATATCAAAGGGATCAGAAATCCGATCTAATTTATAGCATATGAATACAAAGCAAGTGAAATTTATATCTCTGTCAAACCCAGTGAGAATCCCTAAGAAATAAATTGTGGCAAACCCTGATAAATGGTTAATATACTGTCAAGAACTTTTTTATATTATGATTTTGCTGTAAATTGTTCATTAAGCAGCACACACAATAGTAGCGTCATGATCGGTGCAGGTACAAATACATTTTCAAAGCCAGTTTTTCTACTTGTGTCTGTTCGCTGAGTTTAAAATGATAATTACAAACCACTTCAAGTCTCCCGGCTAGACTCCCGGTTTTTAGCAATGTCTCCTCACGAAATTCTTCCCGCAAATAGATTGATGACCCGATACAAACATATCTCCGCGGAGCCTAAATGTGGACAGTGTCAGTAAATGAACCTCGTTCCAGCGTACTTTCACTTTCCGGTCTCGTCAGTAAATGTTTCTTCTCCATATTATGCAAGAAAATATGCACGAGAAAGTAATCGTATTTAATTTTCTCAAATCAATCTTGTTTTATGTACATTGATCAAAGAGACAGAGACGAGACAGGCTGAAAAAAGGGCGCACGTTCTGCATTCTGTTGTTGATTTGTATTCATTCCGATCCGTTGCGATACGGAAACACTTGTTTGGTCCGTGTATGATTAAAACTATAGCAATTATTAGTTTATGAGCACTCGTCTTGTGTTCTGGAGAATTCATCTTTGTGGATCAATGATTAGGCAGTGTGCTAAAGTAATCCTTTCTCGCGTTCGTGTAGCGTGCGTGCATGCATGGCTGACTCTCATTGCCAAACCACATCACGAATGTTTTGTTTCGCTTTAATCATGAATTGTTTACAAGAGCCGAAATTTGTAGTATTGCATAGAACATGTATGTATCATAGATTTTATGTGACAACCTTAAAACCATGCCAATTATAAAAATCAATAAACAATATAAATAGTGGATATTACATGGCCGTGCGGAGATATGATTTTTATGTTCGAGTGTTGATATCTCTCAAGAGTGAGCGAAGCGAACGAGTGAGAGATATTTTCAACACGAGAAGATAAAAATCG
>JANVCK010104099.1:0-11745 GCA_026546655.1 Epizoanthus illoricatus
TGTATTAATTTTTATCCAACCACCCACCCCACAACGGAATAAAGTTTCACAATTCCCCCTATTTTTTAAAGCCTACTATTAAAAGTGTCTTTCATTATCTAAGCAAATGAAGACCAGTGTTCGACTTCTGAGATCTTTTATTCAATCAAGTTTCACTCTTTATTTACACACTGATATGTGGAAAAGACCCAGGGTAAAGATACTTGCACATATAATTTGAAAGGAAAGAACTAGCTAGTTTTTTTAAAATTTCAAATAAAGAGTATATGTCTTTATACAATCCTGGTGCTTTGTTATATTTCAGCATTTAACACCATTTGTATATCAAAGTAGGATGCGTGACAGTTGCTCAGTCTTAACATATTCATATAAAACGAATATGACTTTGGTTTTCAGGAGTTACAAACAATTGGCTAACACAATTTTGTAACCATAATTCTCAAACTCATTTTAAAACCACTCTCCGTAGATTTCCGACGATTTCCGAATTTCCTATCCAAGAACCTTTTCAACACTTTCCGAAGGTTTTCGAAGATTTTTCGGACCTTTCCAAAGGTATCCGAACACTTTCTCGAGATTTTGGCATGGGATAAAATAATTATGATTAATTATGTGGTATACCTAGTATCTATGTCGGAAATACTGAAAGATTATGAAACACATTTTTGAATTAGATCAATTGTATTATTGTTGTTTATCCAAAGGCTTCTCTCCAAATCTGATTAAAAATCTGTGTTTGTAAATGCGCTTAGTAATAATTGAGACAGATGGATCAAGAAGCAGTTGAAAATGCGCTTTCTATAATTGCCGAAATAATTTGCCTTGGTAGTTTGCAAGCAATTTCCGTAACGTAGTTCAAGCCAAAATTTCCAGATCCCTTTCGCTTTGCGCCGATATTTGCGGAATGTCAGTGATGGCGCAAGTACTTGCCAATCCGGTTATATTCCGTGGGCCATCTGCGTACTAAAGCACCTGCGCATTTAGGAACGGATAGACATTAGTTGGCCAGAAGTCCAAGTATCACTGCCCTGATAAAACGTGGGCTCTGGGTATCAAGATTGTCTTTAGCTAGGAACAAAATAATCCCGTTCCACTGGAAGCATTGTGAAAAATGTGAATTCATTCACTCTAATTTTACTACCACATGTCACACGGCACTCACATTATTATTAGGACAGGAAAATCGTGCGGCGATAAATGTTGCGTTCCTGGTAGCAATATGCAAAACGAAACAACTCCTTCGACACCTCAACTATTACTTAGTGTCACATAGCAAAGCAACTCCTCTTAAGATCCAGTGATCCGGGGAGGTGATAGTCTTTAGATTTAAACAGAATATATAGGTCAGATCGGTCCTGCAGGGCTTCTTGTACACAGGACATTCATAAAGCTTAGTGTCACGGCCTCCTGTTGTATTTACTGCATAGATATGAGCTACAGGCAAAGGAGTAAACAGCACTTTAGGCTGAGGCTCCACTAGTCGACAGTTTCTTCGGTCCCAGCCAGCTCCATCAAGGTACAAGCCGTAGACATATACACCCTCTGCTGGAGGCGAAGAGATATCTTCTCTCATGTACTTGGTAATATCGTTGTTCAGCACAACGCTGTCCAGGGCCCAGCCTTTGTGTGAACGTGTGATCTCTTGTCGCATAGCAGTCAAGAAACCCTGTATGTGGGAAAAAAGATCACCATAGAATCATTATTGTTCACAGTAACTTATGAGCACACATTTGAGACTATCTATCAGTTTCTTAGTTTTACTGTTTACTCGAAGCGTGTGAGCTGTAAAGTTCTAAGAGGTCTTTAATTTATTACATCCTGGGAGGTCGGTAAAATTAAAGGGGGAAGGATTATGTAGTTTTGATTTTAATAATACTAAGCATTAAAAGTTTAATAAACGGCTTTAAAATATAGAGTGGGGTGGGGTGTGAAATTCTGTTCTGTTGTGGAAGGGTTGCCTTGCAATTGTGCCAACCCTCCAGGCCGTAAGAAAGGAAACCCTCCCAAAGTGCAAACCACTCAGAATATGAGTCATGCGAGCCAACAACCCTTATTGTAAATGTAATATTTTTCTCCTATTTTCCCAACACAGTCTACATTAAGCTAATGATTAGCTTTTCGAAACCTGCTCAACCTATCTTTTCACCATTTTGAAGTACAAAAGGCAACTACTACGTATATATTTAGGCAGCATAAGAACAAATGGTAGCACGCCCAACCAGAGAAGATTGTTTGAATACTTTATGCGGATCGAAATTTCAATAATTGAATACGTTATTGGTTTACAATTTTAGAAATGTGATTGGGTACGAAACATCACGTAAATGAGAAGCGTTTGAAATACCATTAGGTGTTCCAGTGCCAAGTTTGAAAATAAAGTTTTGTTCTTTGCGTTTACAGGTGTCATTATTACCATAATCACTTATCCAGTCATTTGGCTGGATAAGTGGCCTGAAAGATTGAAATGTCCGGCTACCAGTTCGGTAAGATCTTTGCTGATGTTTTTCACATCACATGTTTTCGAAATCGATTTCTGCAATATAAAGTTTATTGCAGAGGCAGCAAGGTGAGCATTAGAAATGCAACAAGAATTGGTCACTAGTTTTGGGAAAGATAGCACTGACTCGATGTAAGCACGTCTTTCATGGTTCCTTTCTACAACATTGCAGGTGATTAATAACCTGGAAAGGGAGCCGGGGGTGTGTATTAGAAAGGGGGGGAGCTTAATAGAAGACATACGGTAAACAGTTATCAGCAAGTAAGAGTAGTGGAAGCATCAATCAAATCTAATCTAATGTTCGCTTGTACATTAAAATAAATACGGCCTGAGGCAGGAGTCTACTACTATGAGCGTCCAACGCCATTTTTAGATCTAACTTCCCACGCAGAGTATGTATTTAAATTATGGGTCAATTAGCATTCGTATCTTGTAATGGCGCTTTCTAAACTAAAATGTGTAGATCCTTAGTACGTCGAAAAACAAGTTGAACCGGAATTTCAAGTTAATCACAATTTAAAACACAGATGGGGTCTGGAATTATACACATTTAAGTTTCGACAAATTCTCCATCCAGACTGAATGCAAATTAGTTTTATAATATCACTGTGCCGATCTATGCACTCTCGCACACTATGCACGCTCCCTTACATTGACAGTTTTTGCGGGAATTTTTGTTGTGAATCTCAAACCTGACCAGATATTAATGAAAACAAAATAACTGTTGTATATAATTGCATATTTAGAGTATTTCACACAGGACTGTTCCACCTATTTGTTAGAACGATTCCAAAGTTGGAACTGCTTTTTTGTAGTTCCAGCATTGGAACGGATAGGTGGTACAGATAACAGGTCTCGCGTGAACGGAACGCCTATGCATTCCGATATTTGAAACGGAACCAAGTGGAACCGTTCCCGTATGAATGTAGCTCAAGGGAACCACAACTTTTGAGTACAACATAACAGACGCTGATTGGCCAGTCTGATTATCTCGTTGCGGGAAGGTAAATCCAAAGCTAGCCAGATTTGTCCAAACCCTGTGTCACAGAGAACAATGGTGTCGGAGAATAGAAGAATAGAACCCCAAAGGGGTTGGAATGCAACAGGGTATCTGATCTCTTGGTTCTAATGTTCAATTTGATGAAACCTTCTGACAGTTTACTTAAGGTACCTGCACCGGGAAAATTTTTTGTCCTCAAAATAACTAACAAACACTACTTGATAAAGATAATGCTGTCTAATATTTAAATCCAATTTTTCAGGTCACTAGCTTTTATTGTTCAGAAGATATAGACGTTTGAAATTTAGCATTTTTGGCATTTGAAGCATTCTGACTGGGTGAATAAGGTCACATGGCCTATTTACTACTCAGAAAACAAGAAAAATTGAACGATTTTCAACAGCTTCTACTGTTAAACTGAGCTGAACTAGAAAATCCACTCCAACTGTAAATTAATTTTCGGAATCTCGTAATTTACATGACAAAGTTATGGAAAGTCAAATCAAATTTCAGGAATTATTGATAGCTTCCAATCATAAGAATATTCCAAACAATGAAATCACAAAAACTCCTCTTTCCCAGTCAATTTTAACAATTTTTCAATTCTGTATTCGTATTAAGTTCGAAACATCGTTTGGCATTAATTTAGTTTCAGGGCCCCTTCGATGATAAGTACTACAAATTGGTAGCTGTCAATCATAGTAAATGCCCAAATAAGGAAATCAGGAAAAATCCTTATTCTTGTTCAGTTTAAATTATTTTTCAAATCTGTTTGCAGATTTGACTTCTAAAGGCCATTTGGCATTAATATAGTTTTTGGCCCGCTTCAGTGATAAGTTACCACAAATTGGCAGCTGTCAATCATAGAATATGCCCAAATAAGGAAATCAGGAAAAATCCTTATTCTCCCTCAGTTTTAATTATTTGCAATTCTGTTTTCAGAATTAAGTTTTAAAGACCATTTGGCATTAAAATAGTTTTGGGCCCACTTCAATGACTAATTAACAAAAAGTTATGATGATTTTTTCTGAAATAAAGCATATTGCCGGTGCAGGTACCTCAACTATAGTATTTGAGGATAACTTATTCGTTTTGATGGATTAACATTTGCCAAGTAATATATACATATAAGAATAATTAACAATTATTCCTTCAGTGGAGGTGAGTAGTAAGCAAAAATACCAAGCCGCAAAATAGCCTTTAACACAAAATGTATTTCCAATTAACAGCAGGGATTTCAGCTTTGCAATACAACCGCCAAACGGGACGTCATTCTGTCTCATTTTATGCATGAATGTCCGGAGGTGAATAGCACTGGATAGTTGCATGTCGAGTAACCAATCAGAGCACGTGATAAGCACTATTCGCTGGTTTGGTATATACTAATATATTATTTTTCTTATTTTATCTTCCATACAAACAACACTATTTTACAAACTTGTAACTTAACACCTTCATTTGGTCTTTTAGATCTTTTGTCGAAGATTAGCTTCTTCACACAAAACAAATGTTTTCACAATCACAGAGGCTCACAGTTATATATATGACCTGACAATAACTGAACACTTACCTGGGGATTGAAAAATCCTGTCATCCAGAAACTGTTGGGTCTACCCTCCATCAGCCAGGTTGAAAACTGACTGTTCTTTTCAATGAGATCCGTAAACCAGAAACCAAGTGTTGTTGATTCCCATGAGATCTGTAGAGGTTAGAGTTTCAAAACGGAAATGAAAAACCGTGTCGATACAACTCATGACTAGTTTAAGAGCGCCTGTGCTACAGTCCAACTGTGCAACAGTACCACAACTTCACAATATTGCATTTAAGCTAATACTTGGAGCATCGGGAAATTCTCTGCACACTACTACTGTATATATACATGCAAGTATCTGGCACCAATCACGTTAAATGACAATGTAATTTATCTTGGTATTCGTCAACACCATTTGTCAACTGAACTGCATTGGCCTTATTATGTGGCACACATCTGAACTACATGGGTCTAAAGCAGAATACCATCTGAAGCACATGGGCTTCATGTAATGTAACATATACATCTACAGTTTACAGGCCTTATGTAACATATTATCTGAAGTGTATGACTGCATGGACCTCGTACCATACCATCTGCGGTGTATAGGCCTCGTGTGGAATAGCATACATCTAAAGCACACGAGTCTTATCTAGCATACCATCTGCAGTGATGGGCCTTACCATCTGAAGCACGTGGGCCATATCAGGTTATGTAGCATACCATCTGAAGTGTATGGGTCTTATGCAGCATATCATCTGCAGTGATGGGCCTTTAATACAAAATCATCTGCAGGTATGGGCCTCATGTAGCATACTACTTCAAGCATATGGGCCTTACGTTGCATATACTATCTGAAGTGTACACGTATGGGTCTTATGTCAAATACCATCTGCAGTTTATCCATGGGCATTATGCTGTATACAATATATGAATTTTACCTAGCCCTAACCTTAAACCTAACCCTAATCCTATACTCATCTAGAGTGAAACCACTGGTCAAACTGACATGAGTCATTGCCTCATGAAAGAGACCCGTGCTACATAAAGTACTGGAGAGATGGCGAGAAACCAACTTATGTGTTAAAGTACACTGAAGGGATAGTCAAATAAGTTGCATATTTGAAGAAGTAGAGAGATGGGTATAATAGTTATAATAATACAAAATAACTATGAGACAGAGTTACCAATGGCAAGTGAAATGGCTCTATGGGTTCAGGGTCAGTATAATCTGCAGATAACTACAGACTTAGGAACTGCTTGTTACAATGCAGTGGATTGCCGTCAAGTAGTCGTGTATTGCCAAGGAATGATAATCGTGGATTCAAGTTCTGGCTAGTCAACTTTTTTCCGCTTTCCGTTTATATTTTTACTAGTTCCCTTTTCTTTTTGTTGACGATCTTCATCTGCTTTCCTCGTTCACCATTCTATCTATTTAAATATTTTAATATTTTGCCTGTATTAATATGCAATACAACATCCACCACAAGACAAAGGAAGTCCGATTACATTCGTAAATGAAGAATAGAAGAAATTAACCTCAAAAGTTTTACATATTCTTGAAGTTTGTTCTCCATCTTTGTACACACTTTTTATGAGTTTTATTCAAAAGCTAAGGGGCAATAAAGCTCCCAGAATTCACCATTTTAATACAAGGCTCATGATGAAACTATTGACAACTGCCATGCAAAAAGTTCTCCGTATAATATGCAATTTCTCATCACGTGTATGTAGACACTATCACATGGAACATGCATGAGTTACCCAGCCATGCTTTCTGGTATTCAAAGAGACAAGATAGCCAGTGAAACCAAGTAATATTATATGGTGTCAAAACTCATCTTCCAGTCAGTCGTGTCACATTTCTTCTCACTAGTCAAAAAATGCAAAATCTCTTCACAACTTAACAAATATTTAGACAGCTCACTGATATACAGTACAGTACAGCACAGTAAAGTAAAGTAAGTACAATACAATACAGTACCAGCACATTTCTTATTAAGCTTAGTGCTATTGTACCTAGTAAAAGGAGAAACAAGTTCCATGAAGAGTGTGGTAAAATAGGGAAGAATGCAGAAATAAGGAAAGGTAGTGTAACTGGCCATTGCATTGATCGAGGAAAGTAACTAATGTAATGTACGAAACACAAAAGTGGGAACAGAAGAGAGAATCTAAGAAAGGCAGGGGAAAATACATGTAGATTTTAATTCTAATCATTTGCACCGAAGATGGTTTAAAATCTAGCTAGTTCAAATTTTTGTTCTGAACACCATGTTTTCCCACATCTTGTCTAAATATTAGAGACTCGGCATGCATCTGCTGGGTGTCACATCAGCTTGATATTATAGTATCGGACAACAATGGTTTTGGTTCCCTGCACTTCCTTTAATTACCAAAAACTGTGTGACTCAAACCAAATTTAGTTACCTTTTTCCATAGTTCTGGCACTCGTGCATCATAGATGTTGTCTAGAGCGTCCTTTAGGTTTTCACTCATAATAATTGTACCATCAATAGCAAGTTTGAGGTCAATCAGTGTACTACGGACAAGTGTGATAACTCGTTGCATTCGGTCAATTTCTTGGCGCAAAAAAATGTTCATTGATGTAAGTGCACCCATCTTTTGCAGGCGGGCTTTAACCTGAAAAAAGAATTTAAATTAAGAAACATACAATACTATATATTTGTAATAACTACTAATATATATTTTAATAATTCCTAATATATATTTGGAATGACTACGAAGTTCTTTGGTAATTAACGAATATATGTACATATTCATGTAAAATAGTTATAACTATGAAAATGCATGGCCATGCACTGCACTCTTTCACCCTCTTGTTTATAGGTCCGAAAAGTGATATTCATGTTTCTCTTGCAACAAGATAATTTACGTATGAACCTGAAAACAACACAAAATATTACGTGGTGTGACTATTTATAAGTTTCAGATAACTAGTTGCTCTCAATCATCAATGTACAAGACTGCTTACTGATACGAGAATTTGAACATTAGGTTATATAGGAATAATAAGGCAGAAAAAGTACTGTGGATAAAAACCTTTACAAAACCATAAATAGCCTATTTTGTTCAAAACCTTTTCCTTGGACTTGTTTTTGGGGTCGCTTATGGCCTTGTGCACGGTACTGGTTCCAATTCCAAAACGATGTATTCGAGCGTACTAAAATCATTTTGACAAATGTTACCAAATATTTACAAAACTTGTGAGCATTTTGTGTTTTCATTGTTTCTGTATTGTGCTTACGATTGTCTCTGGCAAATATTAATGAAAATAGACAGTATTATTGTTGAAAACAGCCATTTTGGAGCGTCACATTTACCCCAAATAAAGGTCAATCAACAAGGCACACTCGAATCTTACTCGCCCAAATCGTAAAGAATACTAACGACAACTGATTAATCTGTTTTAATCTGTTCATCTCAAATATTTTCACTTACCCGAGTTTCTTGAAAAATGATGGTTTCGCTGGCGAGAAATTGAAGTTCAACTGACACTGACGAAAGATCCATTTTACTGCCATTTTGCCGTATTTTGGGCTTCTTTTTAATCGTATTGACAAATTCTTGTGTCGGATTTTCTAATGCAAATTTCAACCTACAGCTCAAGTCACCCAGAATTCTGAATGTTCATCTCAAATATTTTCTAATTCAATGAATAACTTTAACCTTCCATTTCGTTTCTTGGTTGTATGACAATATTTCTGACACTGATGAAAAATGTTCTAGCAAAATTTTTGCTTGTCTGTTCCCCAGTACAGTCGGTACACTGAACGTACGCACAACATACGACTAGAGTATAGTACGTGCCCCTAGTGTTCCAACTGTACTGAGCACACTTGTCACGTGTCAGGAGTCTGCTGATTGGCTAAAACAGCAGACACGCGTGGAAACTGTTCTCAAAATCCCCGACTTCAGTTTTCTGCCTCTTAATTCGGCATTCAATGTATTGTTGAATAAAAGTTTCGTAAAATACTCCGTTCTAAGCCGGAGCTAAATAATACGGGAACAAGCCTACAACTGTTATTGTTTTTAGAAACTTGTGTTGCAAGATGAGAAGAATTTACTCGAGACTTTGCATCAAGCAGGATTTATAGAAGGGCGGATTGCGGTAAATATCAGTGACAGCCGTCAGGTAAAATTAACTTAACTTTATTGATTACCGTTTCCTCATTTGAGCGACTTTGTTTACAACAAAAATATTTAAGATCACCAAAAACCTTAAGTTAAATAATTCTCAAATAATCATTTCATTCATACAGTTCCTTCACAAATTTTCACAAAT
This sequence comes from Epizoanthus illoricatus, assembly GCA_026546655.1. Lineage (NCBI taxonomy): Eukaryota > Metazoa > Cnidaria > Anthozoa > Zoantharia > Epizoanthidae > Epizoanthus > Epizoanthus illoricatus. The sequence continues at coordinate 9,332 of JANVCK010104099.1, forward strand.
TGAACTTTGACATTTTTGTTGTTGTCAGACAAGACAATGCGATACGCTCTGAATGCGCCCTCAGATACACTGTCAGACATCGCGGAGTCATTCACAATTTTATCTACTTTAATATTTGAATTTTGTTCTCCTTCATAAGTCAAATTTCAGGCGTGAATTTATTAATTTTTTAGGAGAAAGTTTCGCTTCTGAGCCACAACTTCTTCTGCAAAAAAGGACGTCAAGATGGATGCAAAAATACTGACACTAACTAGTGCAAAGAACGGCATTACAAGAAGGAAAGTGCATGCAGAAATGTTAAAGATCAAAGTCAGACTAAAGTATTCACCTTCGCCGAGATTTCCATACTGATGCATAGGCAGTCAACTCGCTTATCGTGACTACAAGTACCAGAACTGTTGTGTTATTATTAAAATCGCGCCGAATACAATTCGGTAAACAAGATGCCATCTGTTTCCATAGCTTACTGTATTTTGCGAAACAAAATGAAGTGAAGCGAAATGAGACCAAAAAACTGTATTTTGCGAAACAAGAATTGTACAATAATTTTTACTGCTAGTTTAGAGAAAAATGTGTTCGACACACATAATTATAAATAATCATTTAATCTCAGCTGCCAGAATAATTTACTCGTCACGCCGATTACTGTTGTTTTATTTTAAAATCTATTAAACTTCGTCAGTTTCTGTTTCGATTTCCGTGTTTGTGCTTGTCGATAGTATTTCAAAGAAAATCTGTTTCATTGCACAACCTTAGATGATCTCTAAAACCAACTGCTTTGCGTGTGTATCTTGATTTATTACCATATGTTATCTTATGCAGTGAATGTAAGAATTTTTTTTAGTTATCGTTAAACTCGCACGTAAAAGTGTAACGTTCTTTGGTGAAAAATTCAGTTTCAGTTTTGAGAACAAATTTGTTCAGTTCAAGTTCTGCTGAAGCACAATCCAGTTTTTAAATACAATTTATACAATGAAATACTTTATAACAACATATCTACCTCATATGGGACATAGTCGGGAGGCAGTTTCTCCAACATTTCTGTGGCCTGTCTTGCTACCAATGACTCACGAGTTTCACCTCCCCCTCCGGCACTGTCTTTGGGTTGAATGTTAACAATAGTGTCCATAACATCTGTTGTAGTCTTTGTCTGATATGTGATGTCAGCATTTGGATGGAGACCAAAAACCTGTGAGACGAAAACATAATTAATTTTAAGGGCTTTTCAGAAGTCCTTGAAACTAAAATTAAATTCCAGGACTTCAGGGCATGCCATGTTGCAAGAACTGCATATGTAAGACGTGAAATTGAGTGCCATACATGTAGGAGCATTTCATTTGCTGAAATACAAGTGTCATCCTCCTATACAGTACATGTATAGAGAATGCAGTAAGGTGTGGCCCAAAGGTGCCCGAAATTTAGTAAATAATTTTTAAATTTAACAACAACAAAGTTTTATTATATATACAAGATTTTTAGATCAGTTTGAACCCAAATCGATTTTAACAAATTATAACTACTGATCGCCCAAATAACAATTTTCTTAATTGTTGTTGTGGATGTAAGTATACTAAAGTTCTGGGGTTGGATGACTGTGTTATTTGTCAGAAAGTGCAAAACTTAAAAGAAACTTTAGTTCTTACTGACACTATGTCTATTAATACCTCAGGTGAGTCAAACAAAGGCATATTGTCAATGGCAGCTCGGAAGTCTACAATCTGTGCACATCTTGGAATGCTATAACCAGTGTAGAACTTGAATGAGTCACTGAACATGAACTCTCCATAATACACCTTGGCATAAGTATTAAGTAGGCGCTTGTCAAAATCATCTGTCACTCGTCCTCCATACTGCACCTCACCAACCATATAATGCACTGTGCTCCAGGATACACCCTGAAGAACAATTTATTATTTATTAGAACAGTTGTTTATACACACACACACACACATGATCAGTAAGCACACTAAGCAAGCACATCTGGTCGCTGAAGGATAGAAACGTGGAGTTTTCATTGAGTTGGAGGATTATGACACGGCCCCCACCCTACTCCAACACCTCAAAGCGGTGCAACCTGTGTCTCGCCAAGAAATATTTCATTTTATTATATGAGTACCAAGTTTTATTCATTAGAAAACCGTTATATAAAAATCATACGGGAGATTATTTAAGCAATATGATTGGACATTTTTTCACTAGTAAAAATATCGTACATCCAATCAGAACACGTATACGATGTTTTTCACTATAGTGAAGGAAAACGTACCGAGTTTTCCCGCCACTGCGCTGAAGTTTTCCCACCTTTGTGTAAGCCGAGCGGCCGTGCGCACAGCCGCTGAAGATGAACTACGCTATTCTATGCACTTTCTATAAATATTTTTTAAATTTGATGTCACTAAGAAATGGCTTCAAGG
>JANVCK010104321.1:0-11744 GCA_026546655.1 Epizoanthus illoricatus
GAGCGCGCGAGCCGGTCTTGTATTACAATAGAACACACAACTATATGACAGCTGTTTTAGTTGATGGATACCGCAGGGCAGTTTTACTGCTTTGCAAATGGTGAGAACATAGTAACTCGGTCCCAGGCTCCCTTTCTCCCCCCCCCTGCTCAAACATGTTCACAATTATCACAATAGCAGCAGCATGCTGAACTGTTAATGCAGGAGTGAGAGAGTAATATTCTCTCCACTATACCAATAACTCCCAATTACGCTTGCATAAATATCTTATTAGGCGGTTGACCAGCCAATATGGCTGGGTATTTTTACGAGTCGGCAGAGTAAAACTCAAAAAGTAAAAATACCCAGCGATATTGGCTGGTCAACCACCTAATAAGATATTTATGCAAGCGTAATTGGGAGTTATTGGTATAGTGTTTATTATACAGTACTGTTCCATCGATATTTCGAACACTTCCGAAGATTTTCCGTGTACTTCCAAAGATTTTCGAAGGATTCCGAAGACTTTCAAAAAATAATTAAAGATCATCAAAATTTGCCCTAAGAATTTTTTAACACTCCGAAAATTTCCGAACACATCCGAAGATTTTCCCAAGGCTCCCGAAGATTTTTAATCATTTTTCCGAAAATTTCCGAAGATTTCCAAACACTCCCAAAGATTTCCAAACACTTCCGAAGATTCACGAACAGTTTCGAACATTTCCAGAATTTTCTGCAACACATTTTGTTTGAACGGATTTTGGAAGCTACAGTGTATTGGTCGGAACGTATTAAAAAAAATCTGGACATGTAATTTTAGAAACTGGTTTAACCGGGCCTTTAGTGACCCAATAACGCAGGATATTCGTACTCGTCCATTGCTATTATTAGGGACCTTAAGCATCTAGGACGGCAACGGCTACGACGACGGCTGCTGAAATTCTACTTTCTTGTTTTCATTTCTCCCTTGTGTATCATGTATTCGTTTTTATTGTTCCTCGTGTGAAGTTAGGCGAACTATAGGAAATAGAAACCTTAGTTTTGAAGCCAAACTAATAACAGGATATTTTCTATTTCCATGTTCACGTTGTCTAGAAGACCCAAGATTGATGCTTTTCACGTTGTATTTCTGAAGACGACGGTGAACATGTGGTCAGCTTGGTGCATTCCGACGAGCAGCTTATTGTATTCTGTAATTAAGCCTTTTGTTCTCTGCCGTCGTCGTCGACGTTGCCGTCCTGGTTGCTTAAGCTCCCTATTGTACACTTCTGTGTCCCTACTGTATAATAAAAAAATGTACAAGACAAGTTAGTCATTTATAAGACAACATTTGGAGAAGGCATTCTATGCATACTTACGGCATGGACCGTAATAGTCGGCCTCAATTGGCTCATTGTTCAAGCAAGCTTCTCTCTTCATATGGCACATGCTATCATATGTTTCTCCATTCTTGGCGCACACCGATTTACCATCTTCTGGGCAATTGTCTGGGCATGTGCACTTGACTTTATCATCAACATTCTTACATCCTAAGCTGTATGGAAATTTACAGCCACCAAGTTTGCAGCAAGGATCTACAAAGCACAAAATACTTTTGTTATTTAATGTGTAACGATCTATGTAATTGTGGCTACAACAAATTCCCAGAAGTCTATCGATATGTGGTAGGTTTAGGTTTTCGAATGTTTCTGGATGAAAAGCCACACAGGTACTATTTACTAACGTAAGAGCTTTCAATTCTTATTCAGAACACAAAATTAGGCCTAATTTGATTTTCTTATGTGCAAGAGTACACTTGATAACAATTTGGAACTTGGAATTTAGAACTGCCTGTGAAAAGACAATTTTTTTCAAGCCTTGTGAAAGAAGTGAAATATAATATGCGAAATAATTTGTTTCGAAAGAACTTTGGACTTTCACTTCTGATAATGAAATTCCTTACACCCAAATCTTTTTTGAAAAGGTATAAACAACTGATCTATAATTGTAAATCAGATCAAAGACCTATTACAACTAGCTCTTGTTTTTGTACTGTGAGAGCTGAAAAGTTTGCCATTACTAGTAAATCATAAGGCAATCGAAATACTTCTATCTCGAAGTTGTGTGCAGCCGTGCATGCTCTTTGCACGAAACTCCTCAAGATCTCAATGGCCTTCAAAATACTATTTATTCAGTCGACAGAAGCACTTTGGGAAGTTGTGTCACAATAGGTAACGGACAGATGTACCTCCAGCATATCTTACCACATGCTCCCTTGTGAATAAGTGTGATTCTGGTTCCCTTCTGGCAGGCGAAAAGTTTAAGTTCACATTCGTTCTTATAGGTGCGGCCATCAGAACCACAGACACTGTCTTCCTTATGTGAAGAACAATCGAAGTCACAAAGGCATGTCGGTACCAGACCTTCGGGTTTGCAGACCGAATAGGGTTGAATGCCATCGCAATCATAGTTATCGCAGGGATCTAAAAACAAAATAAATACTTGGTTAGTGAAAAAATAGATAATGAAACAATTCGACGAAATAATTCGATAAATAATTGTTCGCATAGAAAGAAGCAACCAAGAAGGCCGAGATTTGGCCAAATTTTAGATGTTCGAAAAAGATTAGGTTTGAACGGAAGACATTTCTGATATGTCTTTTGGAAGCCGAGATATTTGAGTGCAATGTTTTCGTTTTAGTCGTTTCCTTGTTACAAGAGTAGTGTTCTAGTTACGTAATAATTCCACCGTTTTAACAAGAAATGTCGGTTGTTCTCATACACGCGGTGAATGTGGAAGGCTGAGATTTGGCTAGACTTCAGATGTTTGAAAATATTAGGTTTGAACTGATAATATTTTTTATCTGTCTTTCTGAAGCCCAGATATTTTTGGAGAAAGTTCCGTGATTCCTGACTTTGTAGTGCCATTTAGTTCTGAAACCTGTAGACGTTGCTAATTTTCGATCGATATTTCATCATCTATTCAGACATGCAAGTAAACAAGTGCCAGTGTCACCCTTGCTAAGCGCAATTTTAAAAGAAGTAAAATTGTAGCTATATAAAAGAATCTTGAGTAATTCCAAACAGCCGCACAACAAAAAGTCGTATTTACTGAAAATAATTGCAATGTATTGGCGAAACTTGACCAACAGTTTGAACGAAATTGTCGTCAGTAATAATTATTATCGCTCAGGGGAATTCCCAATCATTGCGTGTGGTCTAGTTTCAGTTTGTCACGTAGTTGGACTGAAATTACAATGTTTCCAGCGGGTCGATAACAGCTGTCCAGGCATTTCTTACGGCAGGGTATAAACCTCTTAAAGTCTTATAGTTTCAGCAGCCTCAGAAATCTGTCCGCCAACTGGTGAGTGTTTAAGCCAGCAATAAATAAACAGCCCAAAGTTTATTCAGGATCAACTGCGCAGGAATCGGATCGTTCGTGATTCAACTTCACTTAAATTCATCATACACGGACTCCAACCGCCTTGGGGGAAATCTTAACTGAACTTGCACAACTATGTATTATTAAAATTTTGCAAAATCTCAAAGTTCTTTGTAAATTCTTGGCTAGTTTGTGATGAAGTTATTTCTTGAACTTTTTAGTTCTGTCGGTATTATCTCGACAAGTTCGGAAATAAAATTCCTGACTTTGCTTTGGTTTGTGCATAAACCAATGAAATTTCAGTAGTAACTTAGTTGGGAGAAAACAGATTGTGATAAAGAACGGACTTGCACTGTGTTTGTCTCTTTATATATTCTCGTTGTTGTCTTATACATTCTCGTGTCTTACAAATTCCTGTGTGCTTCTGTAATTCAGTATAGCTCGTGCACTCGTTTTCTGATTCCTTCATATATTATACCTGTCATTAATCTACCAGCCAGTAGACTTGCCTCATTTAGCTATTAAAATTTGTCATACAACAGAAGAAGACTCATTTCACGAGTCAAAATACTGGAAACAAACAGATAGTTTTGATAATCCTGTAGTGTCTGCCCTGTGATAGTCTTTAAATTCAGCTACTTCACACAATGCTCAGTAATTCATCAGCTACTGTCACTGTCTATCGTTTGGGAGATGTTATGGTCTTTGCAAATGAATAGAAATTACAAATACAGCCCCATGGCCGTAGCTGAAGCTAAATTAAACCTTAAACGAGCTAAGGCAGAAAGATATTTTTTTAAAAAAAAATAATGAATTTAAGAGCTACATCGCAGCAGACCAAGTGAATTGTGTAACTTTACATAATATATAATAGTAATTCAATGTAGATAGCTAGGGAACTCAGGCACAGTGCCTTTAAGGGTTACAGTGGCATGTGTACCCACAGTAATTTTAAAATTACTTGCAATGTCATTTCATGCCATTTACATGTACGCACCATTTTTTGTAAACTACTACACAATGTAATAAACACAACAGAATTGGAGAGATGCTAACTTTGTGTGGTAAATACTACAAGCTGATTGTCTGATTTGTTGCAGGTGATTTGTCCATTGCTTATCTGATATAGGTATGAGTCCCAAGACAATAAGATCAGTAGCAATACATTTTTAAAACAATAGTAATAGTTAGTGCCGTCGAGTTTGAATATAGAGCTACAACTACAAAGTACAATTAAAGCAAAAAACATACTTATTCTTTTCCCTCTTTTCTTGGCAGCTGTGGGAAGAAAAAAAATATAGTTCGTTATTACAATGTTCATATCATATTTTGTCTGACGGACTAAATATAAGTAAATCAACAGGTAAGCAAGGAAACCAATTTTTGTACAAGTATAGACATAACTGAGTAAGTAATATGTAAGTAAGAAATACTAAGTAAATAAGTACTATAACTATAGTAAAGTAAGTAAATATTTATTATGCAGGTATGTACGAAGTGCTATGCCGAAGTAAGTACGCACGTACATGTAATTATACTAAGTTATAGTATAAGTAAATTAGTAAATAACTAATAAGGAAGGAATTAAATTAATATAAGTTAAATGTAGTGAGTAAATAAGTAAGTGCATGTACGTAAGAAAATACTTAGTAAGATCGTAAGTGACTAAATAACTATTAAGTTTGTAAGTATTAAATAAACAAGTAGGTAAGTCAATGATTGTTAAGAAAAAAGTTTCGTTCCATAGCTAATCAAACACCGAAGAAAACAAATAAACTAATAATAGTTAAAGAACCAAAACGTAGCTAACACGATTAAAACAGGCCGCATTTACAATGTACCTTCGCACACGCGTTCCTTTATGCCTGATACTTCATCTAACAAAAGATCAAAGCTTGAAGCTTCAAAGACATTTTCATCACTTGACGCCAGTTGTCGCAACTCAACAACTTCTACATTTTTGCCGATACCCAATCCAAAGATATCAACGTCTCTTTCCTTTAGTTTTTCTGAAGCAACATTAAGTTCTTCGTATGGCCCTTTGTCCTTTGTTTGTTTTCCATCTGTAATCACAAATGCCACCTAAAATAACAATGGGCACTAGTCAGTTACCAAGCCTGGTCTGTACTCACCCACTCACCCACTCAAGTGTATATGTACGTACACACACAAACACACAAACACACACACATACACACATAGCTTATTTGCTCACTTATAAACTGACACCAGTTATAAGCCATACCCCAAACTTTCGAGTGCATCTGAATGATTCATATGTAACGAAAGATACGTCGCTTACGATCGATAGCTCGTTACGTTTTCTCTACCTTCTTATCTACAAAGTAATACAACCATAGAATTTACTTATAGGTTTGAAATTAAAAAGGAAAATGTTTCACAAATCTTATGCATACCATCTTAGTCTCCTGATGGTCGAATGACCAGGTCTACTAGAATGACTACAGGCTCTTCCTATTTTTCTCCGCACCGTTTTCATCGCTCCAGTCCACACCAAAACAGTCTCTTACCAGTTACTGGTACATTAAGTAGAAAGAGAATACAGCAAACTTCATACAGGACTTCCTTTATTCTTGCTAGTAAACGTTTCGCCCATTCATTGATACGAGTTGTAATTCTAAAAAGTTTTAATATGCTGAACTGAATTGCTCTTTTTGAACATTGTTGTCTAGCAATTGGACATTTCATCAATTACTGCATTCATTTGTGAAAGTCAAACAAAGCAAGAATCTTGCGCCCACCAAATATATCAATATATACATATATCGAACATGATAATGAACATCTGCAAACCCTAATCTCTATCAGTCCTTATAAATTGTTATGTACATCAATATTTTTTTCTTTTCTTGAAGTGGAAAACGTTTTACCGAATTTTTCATGTTGTACCAGTACTTTCTTTCTTTTTTCCGAGACCTCCCCCCAAACTGAAAAGATCACAAAATTAAATCCTGCAAAAATGTCATGCCATACTGTAAATAGTTTTAAGAATATATTCGGTGATCTTATTGAAACAATTACGCGAGTTTAAATGAATAAAATGAGAAATATGATGCATAGTGACAAGCTGCATTTTCATGGAATCATGAAACTTTCAATTTTATAACAGTCAGCGAAATGTGACTTTGTTTGCAGGAACATTATATTGCAGTATAGCACGAAAACTTTACACAAGTTCTGTTTTGCAGATTTTAATATTTTGGAGCTTTTCCGGATTTAATTTTTGAGATTTGGAAGGATCCATTTTACAACAAGCAAATATTTTTTTGCAATTCGAGTGAAAATTATAGAAAGAGTAATACGAATATGTTTTGCTTTTCAGTCTTCAATGATGCACCCAGTATCACTGAAAGAGAGTAGCAATGCAATTTTTATTCAATAAAAAGAGCCAACAAAAGAATGAAGAATAATTTTATAAACTCTGGAAAAATCATGGAAGAATTTTTTAATATAGTTTCAACAGCACGTACAATGTCATCTCAAATAATTTGGACAAACCTTTGCAACATCTTTCCGCATTCCTCCAAAGCTTGTGAATATGGAGTTCTGAGCTTTTCGTAGGGCTCTGTCAATATATGTCAGGCCACGTTGATGTTTCATTCCATCTATTTTCGTTGACACTTGTGCTGCTGTGAGGTTGGAACCCTTCAGTTCATTGAACCTTAATTCAACTACAGCGTTTGTGCTGTAGGCAACAATGGCCACATGTCCCCAATCTGGTCCGATATCAAACTCGTTAACCACACTCTTCAAGAAAGTTTTCATTCTAGCCCAATTCTTGCGACTGATGCTTCCCGAGGAATCGACAATAAACGCAATGTCAACCTTGGCTTTGCACTCAGTAACTAAAAGAGATCATTATACAATTAAGTTAATATAACTAACTAAAAGTAACTAAAAGAGATCATTATACAATTAAGTTAATATAATGTATGAAACTTATTTATCGTCATGTTCCCAGAAACCCAAAAGTAAGTAACTAAAAGAGATCATTATACAATTAAGTTAATATAATGTATGAAACTTATTTATCGTCGTGTTCCCAGAAACCCAAAAGTAAGTAACTAAAAGAGATCATTATACAATTAAGTTAATATAATGTATGAAACTTATTTATCGTCGTGTTCCCAGAAACCCAATTAGGGGCGATAATCTAGTGCCGGTAAATCCATGGTTTAGGAACTATTGTTTAAACATTGAATGGGTCTGGCTCCTTAAAAGTTGATTTGGCCATATTATGATTTATCTCTGGTATAAGAACTGTTTCCTTAATAGCTGAAACACTGGTTATTGAATCAATTAAATCCTCGATTACCGCTAATCGTATTTTGAAGAACTGGGCCCTGGGATCGGCTCAGCCTCAAAAGACAAAAGCTTGATTACATTGTAGCACTAATCCTGGACCAAATTTTAACCCGTGATATGATCCAGTTCTTCAAAGACTGATTTAGATTTGGGCAGAAAATCATGGATTAGTAAATATTTTCGGTGATCATTATTTCAACAACACTTCTAATTAATCCCAGATTAGGAATTACAGACTAAAATGAGACCTAACCCTGAATTTGTGGTAGGTCAATTAGCTAATCTAGTAATTAAGATTCAAGGCAGGTTTTGAGAAAGTGAATTTAATCGCACATTAAATTTAAGTCCTCATGTAACACTAATTACCAAGTAACATTCCAAGAACCCAGAAGCATACTACAGGACCTAGTACATCGTTATGCCTCGTTATCATGCTGTAGTGATCCCATTCATGCCATGCAACACTTAAAAGTACCTTTGCTCAAGATGAGAGCAGTCCATCAAAAGAATGCACATCCTTAAAATACTGGAGTCATGGTATACCGTAGCTATTGAATATCGAGAAAAATTCATAACCCCATTCCTGCTAAATAAAAACTGATATTTACGTACTACATCAAATATTTTATGAGTTACGAATATCATCGAACACTTGTACTCATATAAACCAAGACTTGATCATTTTCATGAAAATATGCTAAGCAACATTGGCAGTACCCTTTAAAATACAAGTCAGATACGTAAAACCCATAACAGATCTTATCTCAGGATCAGCAAATAAAGAGGTAAATATTCAAAGAGAAAATCAGGAAGCAGCTACCAAAGAGGCATCTTACCGCAAGGACCCTCATAATCGACGACAATTGGAGTACTCGTTTTGCAAGAGTGTCGCCTCATATGACATGTGGTTTCATATTGGTTACCGTCATTAGCACAAACAGGGTTTGGTGTAGTTGGACAGTTCTTAGGGCAGCGACAGACGGCCTTGTCATCAACACTATCACAACCCGAGTTGTACGGAGCTTTGCATGGATGTTTGACGCAAGGATCTGGAATAAGGCACAGAAAATGCGATTTAATTAGTGTAGAATTGATATATATTCTCATTTTCCTTTGTTGGTATGGGATCGAAGAATGACTTGCTTGCAAATTACGTATCAGTCAAATCCACGAGTGCCCCCCCTCCCCGGGGGCAACCCCTGAGGATTTGACACAAGTTAAGTTCCATTCATTCACGTCGCAACCCCTGGCGGCCTGGGGCATTTGACATGGAATTATAACTTCGTAGCGAATCATTACAAGGCGACATTTTCGTTTCTATTTTGTAGTTGCCACGTTAAAATAGTGAAACGATTGGTAGAGAACAGAATCAAAGTATAGAATATATGAATTACTAAAGTTTTGAATTATTAATATATCACACGAGAGTGTTTGAAAACCAGAATTAAACACCAAGAAAGAAATTGAAAAAGACACGCAGCGGACTTTTTTAAACCCAAGTTTATAGGAGTGGTTGATATGTGATCTCAAACCCATTTAGCTTTCGATGAAAATTAACGTATGCAAAACCTAACTGTGTTTGAGCAAATTAATTTCCAAACTCCTTCATGCTTATGATTTTTCTTTGTGGTTGCTTGATGAAATAATATAAGAATTGGTTCTGAGAACACTAAAGCACGAATTTGTAGGGGGATTTGGGACATGATTTCCAAAAAATCTTTGCAGATTCTAACATTTTTGTCTATAGAAGGCCAGGCATTTGACGCCTAAATAATCTCTTGACAGCAGAGATTTGACCAAAGAAAGGGCTCTCATGGTGGGGAATTTGACAAAGGAAAAATCAAAAACGTCAAATGTCCGGGAGTCTGCCCAGGGGGGGATGGGCACTCACTTACTTTCCAATATCAAACGAATGAATGAATAAATGAATACATAAATAATGCTGTTATTACTCGTGCCGAAGGCAAACACTGATATTTAGCAGTTAATAGTTGTTGTTTTAGAATACTCAGTTGCATTCCATTTTTGGCAAAAACTACGTCTGCGTCTGCTGGGTTCTCTCTCGCCACACCTTGTCTGTATTGTCATGTGATGAATTGCCTGGGTTTTTCACGTGGTCAAGTTGCTGCACTCTACATGAGCTGACACACCCAGCTCAAGCAAAGGAATGACAAAAACGTTCTCACGATTCGCAATATGCTTATCAAAATTTCCGAATAAAACTTGCATTAAAAATTTTCATGATTGTTAATTAAGGATAAAGAAAAAGGTAAAAGAAATGAATGAGAAATGTAAAATATATGAACTAGCGAGATAATTATTCCATAATCCAGAAAATGGCCAGATGGTAGTTGTGACATTCACAAATACAAGAACGCCTGCCACGCAGGCTACTGCATCTCAAGTTAATTTAAACAACAATTAGCACAAGTTCAGGCTGTGTGCAGCCTCTCGTTTCTACAGGGTAGTCTGATCAGCTTATAGAAACTATTAACAGAACTTTTAAATCTTAGAAATAATTACACGTCAAAAGAGTTTCTAGCTGGCACAAAAGTAAGTATAATTTTGGTTGATCAAAGTGTGCAAAGCAGTACAAGTACTGCTCGGAATTAAATACTTACTGCAAGTCCCTTTGTAGTTAACTGTTAACTTCTTTTTACTCAGGCAACTAAAACGCTTCAACTCGCACTCATTGTTCCATGTCTTCTCGTCTGAGCCACAAACTGGATCCCGAACACTCGTGCAGGCATCTGGACAATGGCAAGTTGCTACATCATCAACAACCATACAACTGGAATAAGGTGGGCCTTTAGCTGTGCAGTTGTAGTTGGAGCAAGGGTCTGAAATATTTAAACATACAAATATCTCTTTACTTAGAAACTGGTAGCAGGAATAAGATAAGTAATACATGTAGAACGAACCGAGGAAGTTCAAGGAAGCAACCCCAGGATATACATAAGAAGAATGGCTTATGACCAAATAAATGATAGAATGTTATCTTGAATTGTTATACTGCTTCCGCAGATGCATGTACTATTATTGAATGTGTATGTAGAAACAACAAAGGTAGGCAGAAACACTGAAGAGATGGTGGGTGGACGAGTAGAAAGATACTACATGGAGATGATCAAGAGTTAGAATAATAATAATAAGCATTTATTTATACACATGTAAAATACAGCAGAGCTGATGTCGTCGTGTTTAAAATACTCCCTATACCCCTCCCCCCCAAAGCCCAAACCCCTAACCCTACCCTAACTATTTATAATATTCTTCCCAATGAAAATCAGGCTCAGTGAAAGCCTTAACCCAACCCCAACTATTTACAACATTAATCTATCTTAAACATTATATAAAATACTTAAAACTTAAAACGATCGTTATAAATTTAGTGTTAAAAAGTTGCCAAAATGCAGCTTCTTAATAGAACGTTTAAAACTGGGGATCGTGTCACTGGTTCTAGCGTCATTTGCATGGGAATTTGCAAGGGTCATCTTAGTCTCCAGTAGTTTGCAGGAAACCTTAGATAAACAAACACAATAGTTATTGTATCTGTGCTAGTCAGCTCTTCCTTCTAGTCTCCTTCTTCCAGTTCCGAGGGCATGCCACTGTAGGTCTAGGAATTACGGCAGGATGAAATATACTTACCGACTGTAGGAGTTGGGGTAGTAGTTGGTATTGGAGTAGTAGTAGGTATCGCATCTAGAAGAGAAGATATTATCACAATAAGAAACTGGTACAAAGTATGACTCTTCGTCTTAAAAATTTGAATAGTTGTTGATTATTTTGTAACTAGTTTGCTAATTCTCCTTAAAAGTTGACTTGCTTGAACTTGTACAAGTAATGTTGTGACAACTATTCCCTAGCTTGGACATTCGTTAGAACATAAGATCACTAAATGAGTTAATAGCGAAAGAGTTTTAGACATAGGTTTTTTGAAATGAAACTTTTAGTAGCTGAAGTTTTAATAAAGATAAAGATAAAAGTAAAGATAAAGATAAAGATAAAGATGGTGCTGCAAATGGATACTATAATTTATTTTATCAAATGATTATGCTATCATAGTGTAGGATTGAAAT
>JANVCK010104433.1:0-11744 GCA_026546655.1 Epizoanthus illoricatus
TTATTACTCAACAAGCAAAGTACGATTGTAGTGACAATAATCTTCACGATAAATAAGTCTTTCAAAACGATACAACAATAGCATTAATGCAATTTGTGTAGTTTCTGCCTCTTGTTGAAGGGAATTTGTTGATCGGTTTTCCCATGTTGTTTGATAATTGCTCCAATGGATGGAGATTCCGTTTTTGTTCCTTCATCAGAGATACCGATAGCATGGTTATCACTTTGAACATAACTTCCTGGATGTACCTTGCTGGCAGTGTTAATGTTCAGATTAATTCCTTTGCTTCCCTGCAGTAAGAAGTTCATTGCGGTCGCAGTTTTTCCCTGTTGCACTTTTGTCGGCTCTATTGTCTTGGACCCAATCAATGAAGGGTTTCCTGTATGGTTATCAGTCGATGTGTAGTTGTGGACTGATCTTTCAGGACTGAATACATCTTGCACTGTATAAGTAAAACTGAAGAGGAAGGAGAATTAAGAAGGAAATTTCAATTGAACAATATTAATATATTGACCAAAAGAGACTGCGACAAAAAATGTCCGGGACTGCAAGTTTCATCTAAGCAAGTTTTGTATAACGTCGCTCTTACCGTCAGTCCGGTTTATTTTCACTCTAGCTCAATTGCAGGGAGGGTCCCTACGGGTGCTGCGTCTGAGGCAAGTTTTGGCTGTACTTCTATGCATATAAACAGGGCGAAAAAACTTTTGGGGCCTTCAATTCCATGTTAAAGACTTCTATGGGTTGTTATAAGCTCTTAATGGCTAAGAACAAAATATCAAATACCAGAAAAATTTCGTAAATACGTTTCAGGATTTTCAGAGATATAAGGATCTGTACTTTGGGAGAGGTGATATTTTTATCAGCAGAAAAACTAACATCTTCGTAAATATCTCCGATTGGCTTTATAACAATTGCCGGCAGTCTTGGGGTGTTTGTGAGCGACAAACATCAACCCATTAACTTCATCTGGGGTAAACCTACATACAAAGCTACGCATAACGAACAATTGACAAAAAGCACATCACAACCAGAAATTTATAGTTTATGGAGCCACGAGCATGACAGTTTCAGAGTGAAACGTCGTACACTTATATGTCACACTCCAGTTGGAAAACTAAAACTATCCACGGTCTTAGATATGCGGTTTTAGGTTCACCGCAACTGTAATAAACAGGACTATATTTGGCGAAAACATTTTAACCAACATAAGCGAGAGCATTTCTATAAATAGTTCATGCACAGAGCCATGAGCGTGACAAGATCCACGCGTGGCCAGAACTATAATGTAATCTAATTCGAAGTTACAGTTTTTGTGTCTCATAAAAAGGTATTCATAGGTAAATTTTTCATTCGTTTTAATGTTAAAATCCGAATCGTAAATTGCCACAGCTTTGGAACAAAGTTTTAATCTCCAACTTTTGACATGGGTAAAAGTTCAGAACCAACATATTGTTTACAGACACGCAATTGCTCGGTTGAATGCGAGCTATAGATTTCCTCTAACAGATTTCTTCGATTCTCCATTAAAAACATTGCTACGTTCAACGGTTTCATTACTTGATTTTACTCACGTACTGCGGCGAAATATACCGAGGAAGACAGCAGTTATACTCAGGCACTGAGTTCGGACCTTGTTTGGCTCGGCGGGCAAAAACTCACAGGTACACAAGCTTCCAACTTAACTACGATCTGCACACCACGAAACACTGAAGGCCATTTTGCAAACAATGTCGCGTTAGATGTCCTTTCTGGCATATATAGTATCCGGCACGGAGGGGATAGAAAAAGCTCGTCACCAGTACCCATGGCCGCGATAGCTTCCAAATGCCCGTATCTTTACGCATTATCTAGTGACATCGCCCCATCATCGCAATAACTCTCGATTACGCATGCGCGTAAATCCACGAGTTAAAAAAGTGGCATTTCGTTAGTGCCTTCATATTTTAGGTTGTTTTTCATGGAGCTTATGACTTTTTTTACCGCGTCTCGATCCAGCCAGGAAGCGGAAAGCTACGGCCATTTCAAACGAACAATTTGTCAAGAAAAATGCTTGAAATTTGTCTCTCTGGGGAAGCATCAAGAGTGACGTTCTCACAAGTGCAAAATTAAACGATAACCCAAACAATTTATTTAGAGTTGTCAAAAAGAGTATACTTTTAAATCTATAAGCGAACTGTTGGGTAGGACCAATAAAATAAAAGCTTTAGAATTTCATTTTCAGAACACTGCATGTCTGCATGTTTTTAATATATTAAGTAATATGCTTAAAAAATCGAAAAAGCTAATTACCTGATCGAATTACTTGGCCTTGATCCGCAGTCTACTTTCTGTGGCAAATCACAGTTAAAAGATTCAGCGTTAAACTCCAGGCCAGGAGGACACTTCATACGGTGTGCTTTGCCAATATTGCAGATAATGAAGCCCCTGCAGTCGTCCGGGTCAGCGTAATAGCCACTCGGTTTACCTTTGCAGAAGAAATCGCTTCCAGCTATAATTCAAAGTAAAGTAGGGCGGTTTAATATTAAGGTAGTTGCACTGCCTAAACAGGGTTACTTTTGAAAGTTTATTGCTCAAATTGAACTGTAGTTTACTGACTGAAAACTACCCAGACAAAGGATGTCAACATTAAGGTTTCCGAAAATCATGATAAAGGAGTGAAATTTGACACTGCTGGCCTACATTTTGCAAGCACCTTACATCTAGAGATTTCATCTAAAATAAACTATTGCAACTGTAATTTACTCCTAGCCTAAAAGTCTAAAGATTTGTCGGAGCCAGGAGTTAAAGCTCTTTTCTTTACCTCTTTACCAAGAAATCAGCTGTTCAAAATTCCAAAACGTATCTTCACTGTGTCGAATTTCAAACAGTTGATTTCTTGGTAAAGAAAAGAGCTTCAGCTCCGGGCTCCACAATATCTACGAGCTCCCATGATGCTTTGAGAGCTAGGTATTACGCTTTGCAATTGACAACTGCTTTTGAAATAACTGTATACCTCCTGCTCCGGGCTTGCTGCCTGGTCCTGTTCCTGCCCCACCAGTATCAGGCCCTGTTCCACCACCACCACCACCCCTCCACCAGGGGCATTTGTGCTTCCTGCTCCAGTACCTGCCGTTGGTTTCCCTGTTGTGGGGGTTAATGGAGCGTTCCCACCTCCAGTGCTTGCACCTGGCTCTAGCAATGAAATATAAACTGTGATGCACAACGTTCACAGCACGAAATGGCAAATTTACGATCATTACGTACGCGTAATGATAACGTAAAGGTAACTTAAAGTCTGGATTTACGCATCTTTACACGCCTATCCGGCAGCGTAAATATTAACTTTACGCCAACTTTAAGGTGCCGCGAAAAGCTTGTTAAAGGGATTGTTTTGAACGTTCAAGCAAGATATGACAAAATTTGAGCAAAGATCAAGAATGAAAGATGGTGTTGTTATTTGTCTCGCTGAGGTGTTTACTATATCATAGTCCACTAGGTGATGTGTCACCGATTGAACATACCTAGTCCTTGTGGTGGATATGGCGACTTATTTCCCTGACCGAAACATCTTATCCCTGAAGGATTTCCTAAAATTGGATGAATAAAGAAAACCAAATGGCCTGTGAGTTTAAGGTTTCTAACGGCACATGTTAGCAAGGGCTGGTTCGAACGTTAACAGCCCCGTTTCTACGGTTAGGATTACATTCGACAGAAAAATGTCAAACATTCAATGCTGCAATGAAATAAATTCGACTAGCCGAGCTGTGTCGTACGTTAACCTACGGACGGCCAAGGTATTTTTTGCAACATATTAGCTCGAGGGGGGGGTCAATCGGACCTCCCCCCCCAAGATTTTCTATATGGATAAAGATAAAAACTTGGTATTTGGCATGCAATTGGCTTAGCCCTACCTAATTAGTTTCCATGGTTACAATTATGCATTGCTTAATTAGTGTTGCTAATAGCATTTCAAAATGAATGTCCGCCATCTTGTCCGCCATCTTGGATTTTTCGATTTTTGAAATATTGATTAATTCTTAGCAAAACAAATAGAAAGAGCTAAAAAACGAGCATTGCCATCACTGTACCACTAGTGTGTCACGTGCACTGCCATCACTGTCCATAATGTGGACAGCCCTAACTACAACCAATATAGTTGTAACAAAAAGACATTCAAACAGATCATACTGGAAAAATGAACACAATTTCGATATTATTAAAGAATCTAAATTTAAAAAAACTTGATGCTCACCTCCACCGGAGGACCCTGAAAATTGTATACTTGAGGGAATGTTATCGTCATTTCTCATTTCAGGAACTGTTGTCTGAAGTTGTTCGCCGCTCACAGAGGTGAGCCGTACCCTCAAGGGAAATGTGATAACACCAAGACCATCCCCTGTGAAATAATTATCGCCCACTCGACGAAGACAGGAATACCGCCCGTTCTTCTTCAGTACTTCTACACCTGCCGCAGGTATCCTGGATAAGAACGCATACCAGATTACCTTTACTTTTGTTCATCATATTCCAGCACTAGAGTGAAATAGATACATCTGTCTGTAAAGAGGCATTGCTAATACTGTTTCATCGTATTGTCATAAATGTAGCTAGAATTATAAATAATAAAATGAAAGAAATTCAAAGTAATAAAATGAAAGAAATTTAGAGTAAAAAGTCACAGCGAATAGCCCAAACTTCAATAATTTAAAACTAAGTTGCAGTTAATCTTGATTTCTGATCAGCATTTGCAGAAATCAGATTTGCTGACTCGTAATCCACTTCCATCCAAGTCATCCTGCACTTTATCTCAAAAGCACTTGTACGTTTCTACTGTTTATAATATTTTTATCAAATTAATTTGATTTATTTGGCCATATTTCACAGTAATGAGGTGAAGGAAATTTTAGTGTTGTGATCTGGCAGTACCCCTTAAATATTTCAATGAAAATACTAGATATGAATTTTAATTACATTTTAACCGATATTTATTAGAATAATAAGCATAAATCGGATACTTTCTAG
The DNA here is from genome assembly GCA_026546655.1 of Epizoanthus illoricatus. NCBI lineage: Eukaryota > Metazoa > Cnidaria > Anthozoa > Zoantharia > Epizoanthidae > Epizoanthus > Epizoanthus illoricatus. Next base: position 5,002 of record JANVCK010104433.1, read on the forward strand.
TCAAACACAGCGGTCAAATAAGATGCAATATTTTCTTCTTCAAAAGCGAATCAACGAAAAAAGTTAACTTCCAATTACATTAGCACTTGTCAGAGTAAGAAGTAATTATATGTAATTCCCACCAAATTTTGAGCTGCTTATGTTGATATTTAAATATCGTAGTTTTGTTATATTATCAAAAATATTCGGAACTCCCCAAACTGAAACATATTAATTTATTCGTTTTCTTTATCTATAATAACGTTGGAAATCTCATTGTTTTGTTTGTCCAAGAAATATATGTCATAAAAGTTGTAAACAACAAATTAGAACACATTGCAACAAGTATTCACCAGTAAAAGGAACTTACTTTGTGTTACGAACCTGCAGTTTGATATACCAGGGATTACTACCAGTAAACCTGAATTGAATATTGCCGTCTGTTCCAGGAACAGTTGGACAATCTATGGCCTTGACAGTTACATCCCATCTACCTCACCGGGTATAAATAGGTCGATACAGCCTGTAAAGATATTGCCCTCATAATTCATGATTTTAGTCATGACAATCGACGTTAATATTATATACATGTGTAAAATATATTTCGTATAGAACTATTGGCCACTAAGGGTTACCGCCTGACATTATGCACATTGCAATGTGTTAACCGTGATATACAGAGCCTTGGAGCGGGTCTAGGAAGCTCGGGTGGTTCAGTCGAACCCCACTCAGCTTGAAAATGCATCTATAAGAACCTTATTTTGCAACATGTTTTGTGGGAGTATACCCGAACCCCCTAAAAGCTAAAAAATCGAACCCCCTCTCGCCAAGAATCTAACCACCTCCCACCATATCCTGGATGCGCCCCAGGAGCCCAAAGGACTTGTGGAAGCTTAAATTCTGCCGTTATTACTTCTTTTATCAAACGTAGGAAGAAACGATGTGTTTATAGTATCTTGATTGTTTCTGCAACTAATTTGTTGAAACGCATTGCAATATTGAATACGAAACTGAACACTCCCAAATATTGCATATTTTCATACAAAGCATGCAGTTATACAGGTTTTTGCGCACTAACCGATTGAGCAGGCGTAGCTCAGTCGGTTAGTGCGTGGCCTTCTGAGTGAGAGGTGACCCAGCTCTATTCTCAGTGACCTCAACGTCTGTTTCTACTTCTCTCTGTACCGTATAGCTTGAGCTTTAAATACCCTTAAAACGGAGCACTGACAGAGTGAGGGGCGTAAAGTGCGCGCCATCGGCTTCCATTGATACCAGCTTTCAAAGCTGACGGAACTACTGACGTTAAATAAAAGCACCTTTACCTCTTTTTGGGTCGACGTTAATAACACTAATCGTTTTACTTCAGTGCAGTCCAAACCTTCCAAACTTTGAAGATTAAATTTACTGGTAACTATAATTTAGCAGCATCTTCAGTCACATTCCTCATATCTTACACGCGGTCTGCTTGGCACGGGTTTTTTGAAGCGATGAGATACATCGAGCAATTGACTGGGGACATGCATGATTAAAATTGAGATCTAGTTACCCTGGCCACCACAAAGGTCGTGAAAAACGGCTTTTAGTTTCCCTTTAACTGGATCCAACCCACTGCCTTTACCAGTCCCCGACACCTCCAAGCACATGCCGCAGCCCAAAGATTTCCTGAAATTATCCCTTCCAGCTGCAACCCTAATCCATCCGGGTTGAGTGGCCAGCGGTGACAGGGGGTCGAGAGCGCATGCTCCTCCACCGGGATACACTCCATAGTATGTTGCCTGGAAACAAGGGAATTAATTATTGTCTCGTCTCACTCGGGTAAAGCAAATTCGGGCTTAGTCCATTGCGCAGTCTATAAAACTGCAATAGCACTCGGTTATGTTTTGCATAATCCACGGCCCCGTACTAGTTCAAATGCAGATAAGTACCGCTATTTTCAAGTTCGGACAGATGTCCTCGTTGACATCGAAGTTTTTGGGGTAAAAACCTGTTCGACATATGTCCTCAAAAGTTGGATTTTTCTTAAAATTATTAAAGTACATGTCTTGCCAAAAGGAGAGGAGCCTTCTGGCTCTTCTAAAATATCGACCAATCAGAGAGCTTCAAGTTAATTGGAATGTCAAGGATTGGTTGAGTTGAATGTGGCGCCGAAACCAAACACCGGAACGGCAGTTATAAATAGATCTGGAGCGGTCTCGGCACTGGGTTTTGCCTTTAATCGTGATACAAGTACTTTAATGAGAAATGCTGTAGCTAAAGGTCAAGTCAATTCAATACTTGAATTGAAGTATTATTCAAATGAGTTCTCGCTCTTGTACGTCCATAACAGTTGGCTTTTTCAACAGTCATATTTCTACTTTGATCCAAGATGTTGGCTCGTTTGATTGGCCATACCTTGAACCCATAAATTATTTGTACTTTCGCCCTTGACTAATGAAACTACAGAACAGAAATATTTTAAAAGTATTGACCTCGCCGTGCGATATCTTGCTGTATCTGGAATATATTGCCTCCATTCCGGATGTGTCCCTCTTTGATGCAGCCATCGTCTGTCGCACGTTAAGAAAGAGAGATAAACACGTGGGTGCCGGTTGTATAAAATATATATTTTTACTGCGCAATACATAATATAAAATAGATGCGATATAAAGCGCGCCCTGATTGGTTGAAGTTGATTCTCTTGGGTTTTTTACTGAGCAATACATAATATAAAATAGATGTGATATAACGCGCGCCCTGATTGGTTGAAGTTCTTTTATCTAACAGTGGATATAAATCACGGAGTGACAACAGCGAGTCCGAACTGAATGTTTCTCTTCAAAATTGTTTTCTTTTTCCAAAAAAAAATATTTTCTAAGAGCATTAAAAGCGACGCTTGTGTAAAACTATCTAGACAATAATATGAAACGGAATGACGTAGTAGGACACTCGAGGTTTCGCCTCGTTTCCTCGTGTTCTCGTTCGTCATTCCGTTTTATATTATTAGAGAAATTTAGCATGGCGTATACCGCGAACGGGAAACGTCAGGTAGTCGTCTGCTGTTTGCCATAGGTACGCCATCTTTGTTTGGTATAAGCTTAACTGTAAACACTGCGCTGTCAAACGTGAAAATACACCTCATCGCGTAAAAACGGGAGAAGCCGAAGGCAAATGCGCCAGAATTCAGGTCATTGTGACCGACCCATGCCGTTCGCGGGCAAAATTTTGCACGATGTCAAATCCTTCCTTTGTCTAGATATACGCGCAACGCTGATTTATTGTATTAATATAATCGTACAACTCCAAACGGAATAAAGTCATAATCATTCTGAAGTTCGCGACGTGTGATCTGTTTTACTTACAACATATGAGAGACGCTGGTAATGTGGAAGTGTCTTTCATTTTGAGGCGTGGTCCAAGCCGCAAGCGTCCTGCAATATCTGAAAACAATAGCAGATTTATAACAATAAATAAGCACATCTTTGTTAAACAAAAAGTCCGACGTTGAATATATTCCCCTTTTCTCAATGATTTTGTTGGAGGGGGGGGGGGAGTGACAACCAAACAAACATAATTTCATGCAACCAGACTGAAAATGAGCCAGGAAAGCAAAGCAACACGAATAAATTTTCTTTTCTATCGTGTCTTGTCGCATCTTGTCGCACTCGCACGAAGTGATATCCGCAGTCTCTACAAATGACGAATATTATTATTGTTTGTTATTGTTTTTATTTAAATGAGATACAGTAGAAATACTTACCATTAATATTGGGAGTATAGCAACGGAAAAGGTGAAAGTAGCGAATCGAGATATCGGATGAGAGATATAAGCGCTATATAGTGACACTCATTTATCCTCTGCTCGTGGCGAGTCTATAAACTTCAAAAGATGACCTGATTTATGGTGGCTGGGGATAATAAAGTATGCCCTGTGTCATTTCCTCTTCCTTAGAACAATGGAGGATCAAAGGTTGTCTGAAAAGCAATTGTTCTTAGAAGGTTGTCCACCATGCAGGGAGACATGTTAATATTAGCTTACCTGCTCGTGGTGTTTTTAATATAAAAATAATCCACCATCGTAGAACTGAATTCATTGGATCGTTACTAGCCGGACAGAAAAGGAAGGGACAGTGGAGGCAGGTACGAGTAAGATTGTTGGCTTTTCATAATATCGTCATAAACGGTACGTTTTCCAGATATGAATCGATGAAGTCATATCAGTTTTAATCAATGAATATTTTTCCTATTAACTTGTAATATTTTATGGCACCGGCATTTACTCCTTTTGTAAATGATTCTTGGATTGCACTGACGCAACAGAAATAAATCTTGTTAACCAAGAACAGTAAATTGTTTCTGAAATTGTAGAGGCTGCATAAATACACAACTTGGCGAAATTTTAGAGCAAGAAAATATTTTGTAACAGATCTAGACATATAGGGAAACAGAATGAGAAGGCTTTGATACACACTAACATAGCGGCCAAAACAAAGTAGCCGAAAAGCTAAAATCTCGAAATGTAGTCCATATACTTTTGCTACAGATACCAATAAACTCACTTTCAAAATCAAACAAGACCTTTCAAATGGCACAAATTTGTTTTACCAGCAAAACACCCGAATCAAAGCACCAGCCTATATCGTCCCACTGAAAGGTTGCAAGAATATTTTAAAACGTATAAAAAGTTCCACGCTTTCGATTCAAGATTTCTTATAACGCCACATTTAATCCAATAATATGTACTTGAAAAAGGTGTGAGTGTTGTTAGTGTGCCGAGTTGTACCGTGAACAGAAAAAAAAAACAGATCCTGCATGGGGGATTTATCTCCCCGAGAAGGAGGAAAATCGTCAGTCATTAATTAAATATTTTAAACTGATATTGCTCCTCCTAAAGCCGGATGTTTTTAAAAAAGTGTTTATATTGTTCTGCATCGATTCTGATGATACTAGGATACGTGTTGGATATTTGAAAATGACACATGTTGCCCTATGCTAACTTAATGACGACCTGTAAGAAATATAATATTTCAGTAACAAGCCCTGTACATGGGTTCTATACATATAATAAAGCTAAGACCTTCAGCCGGGTCGTTCTACAACGATATATTTGAAGTTGAATCAGAAACAGGGAAAATTTAGTACGTCGTGTATTTGTTGTGCTTTAGCGTCGGCTACTATCGAACTGCTTAAATATTTATATAAAATGTCCGCCGTACCCCTTGCAGTTAAATTAACGGTGATTGTTATGTGTGTAGAAACAAAAAACTCTCTTTCCCTTTGTAAAACACAAACGGCTTGACCATTTTATCTAAAATATGAAACAGACAATCAATAAAGCGAAACACCGATCCCTCAAAACCGAAGGGAGCTAAAAAACCACTTTCTCATTTACTAACATACCGCCGTATTTGCTGAAGTCATTATCCAAACTTCTTTTCTTTGATAGATTTGATATGGAAGTCATTAAACACATAATTTACAGACATCAACAAACCCTTTTGGACGCTTAGTGCACTCATATTTGCTTATGCTTATAAAACTAGTTTTGTACACTTAGTTGATGTGGCAAGCTGGTAAGACAAGTTGCTAGCAGGTCACACTTTCCTTGAATGTGAAATATCGATCAGTGATAGCTTTTCTTTGATTTCAGGAAAGTCATGTTAAGGCAGAGATCTTGGCTTCTCTTGCTGCTGTTGCTGGCCTTACTACAGGTACCTTTCACTGGATTTATCTTTTCGATTATCTTCGTATTATTCATCACTCACAGGCAAAGGCACGTTCTTCTCTGATTTTTATAAAAATCCTAAATCAACCGCCTTATAAGTTTAACTTGGTTTTACTGGTTAAACTTATACTAGTTATAAGAACCACAACCGAGATGAGAACACTGAGGTTCAAATGTCCCCAAAATGCAAAGGACAAATTAAGAAAAAAAGGCAGAGGTTTCAGAACCATTAATGAAAATCGATCTGTAGTTTGGTGGTAATTGGGTATACCATACTTCGATACAAAACCTGATTTCCCTCTCGTAAGTGTTGTGGAGAAGGCTCGATGTTTTTAGGATCTTTTTTGGATAATACTTGTAACAACAGTCGAGTATGTTGAATATATTGGAAATAAGGACATTTAGAATTCAAACAATTTGCCAAAACTTTACCATAAAACGTATAAGAATAATTGACTTTGACCAAAATTATTTGGTTCCCATAAAAAAAAGAGTGCATCGTTTGTTTTAAAGACTGCTCTTATGCAAATATTGCGGTCAGTAAAATAACTCGAAAAGTCAAAATAATAGTATATAAACATATTGTCCTTAAACCAAATAATTGCTCAAGTGTGTCAAGAAAATATGATCATCTGTACTGTGTCTAGCCTGCCCGCAGACGAGGGAGAGCTCTTCTCGCTGCGAAGGAAAATAATCGTCCGTGGGCAGGCTATACTGTGTCAAAACGATCTGCCTAGTGCCTCATAATGATAGGAAAACGGTGCAAGACAACTGCAAAAATGTGACAAACTCCTGAAAACAAAATAACCATTTACTTTGGAGTTTCTATTTGGAATTTTATCGGCTGAAATATGCATTAATATATATATAAACCTTTGGTTATTGCATTTCTAGCATTTTTCTTGGTTACAAAAACGGTGGTTATCAGCGCATAACCATTAATTATGCCTTATAATTATGTGGAAAGCAACCGTTTCTAAAAGCGGAAGGTAATCATATAAATTCTGCCTGGTTTCACTTGGTTTACACAAAATTAAAAAGAAAAATAGTATATTTTTAGTTG
>JANVCK010104544.1:0-11742 GCA_026546655.1 Epizoanthus illoricatus
CTCGTTAAGCAAAAACCGACTTTGAAACATTGTTCTATGAATTCAAAGAATTTTATTAGGAATGCATCAATATTAGGATTCAGTTCCCCTTTAATATATAGCATGTCAGGCTGGATGGCAGTGCTTTCCACATTCTAGGTCCTGCATGAGCAAATACTCGCTCACCAAAGTCTTACATTTTACCTTCGGAATAACATGAAAATTGCTATTGTCTGATCTAAGGCTATATCTAGTAGTAGGCTTAACAATCAATAGATCAGTGATATATTGGGGAGCCAGCCTGTTCAGTGCTCTAAACACCAATAATGTAATCTTAAATTCCACTCTGTATTTAACTGGCAACCAATGAAATTCCATTAGTACTGGTGTGATGTGAGCAAACTTGGGGATTAGGCAGGTCGCCCTAGCCGCAGCATTTAGGCCTTCTGAGGGCGATCATATTGATATTGCGGGAGTCCAGACAGAAGCGAATTTACAATAGTTTAAATGCGATGTAACGAAGACATGAATAAGAGTCTTAGTAGAGTCCACAGACAGTGGAAGACGAAAATTAGCAATAAGAAGAACAAATATATAGAATTACATCAGGCTTATATTAAATAATTTTTAAGAAAACATTTGTAATATGTGTTAGTGAACTAATGTATATAATTAGGTCCTGTTTACCTAATGAATACTTTCAAACCTAGAGAATGATAAATTGTTGATACTGATAGGAAGATTCTCCCATATTTTGGAAACCATAAACTTGAAAATAAATATTCCATAATTAGGTTAATATACCCTTTTTAAACATCCAGATTAATTTGATCCAGGTTCACGGATCTTACGTTTTTATAGCAAATTCAACCTAAACTGTTCTGAAATAGTTCTTATTTAAAATATTAATTTTTAAACATACTTGTCTGTTCTTTCAAGTCACACACACATATACAACGTTATTTCTTATACATATGATTTTGACATTGTTACCATCAGCTAAATAGCAAAGACTTATCGAGGCTGTGGTAAAAGTATATTACATATTTGGTAGGAGAGTTTACAAGTAATCATAATTGATGAAATTCACAATAAAGAGAGATACATATATTAGATAATTACATGATATACTGTACTAGAAAAAGACTACGATTAATACATGACGAGATTGCAGTTTTGACACTTAATCTGATTGTTGAGAGCAATCCAAAAAGGATACAAAGCATATGCAATATATTCCAGAATAATACAAAAACTTTGATCCAACTGACTCAGCAACACGTACGAGAGCGAAATCAGGCTTGCTATCGAAGGATATCTTATTGCCAATTTAGTTATAAATTTCATCATTTTATCTGAAAACATACAGATCGATTATTATTGCTCTGAACCTCAGCTTGAACTTGTTCTTAATTTGTTCTGAATATTTAAGCCTCAATGTTCTTCTAAAATTAGTTCTTATAAAAACGTGTGGCTTCATATAGAATCACTGCACCATATTAATACAACTATTACTTGTATTTACCTACCATCAATATTTGGCCTCACATTCATGTCGTAAGTCGAGAGCAATTTGTCTAAAACACCTGTCACATTATGCTTTGTGCCATTTCTTTCTCTCAAATGGTTGTCCGAAGAGTTAGACAATTCTTGGCGAGATGTGCTGTTTCCGGTATTCCCACTGCGTATGTTATTGGTAAAGAAAAAAAAAGAGGTGTGATTGAATGTGGGAATTTGTCTCATTCGTAAGTACTGTATCGGAAGTTGTAAGACTGCAAGATTAGCATCAGCAATGCATTACCGTTACCGTTATCGTTACCATTATCATTGCCCTTGCCGTTGGCGTTACATTTACCGTTATCGTTATCACTGCCATTGCTACTGTTACCATTACCAATACCATTACAATTGCAATTACCGTTACCATTGCCATTACCATTGCCGTTACCATTACCATTACCATTACCATTATCGTTATAACATTACTGTTACCATTACCATAACATTACCACTGCCGTTATCACTATCGTTTTCAGTCGTTGCCGTTGTCGTCATCATTTTTAACGATTAATTCGTAACGGATTTAGAGAAAATACTTTTAAAATCATTTAGTAAACATTGGTAAATTGAGTGTAGTTTATCCCATGCACGATTTCAGTCAGACAAGAAGATTTATACTGAGTTTTTCAGAAAGTTGCGTATATTCCGGAATATATTGTGGCATTTGCCGTATAATTATTTTAGCGTCGGTTTTCGTGACTTCACTTAACCGAGTTTCCAAATAGTTTTTAAATTAATTCAATTTAGTCAACAATTTAGCGTACACAAATGAAGCACAATAGTTCAAAGCCCTTATTCGAATTTCATCATAGTTAATTTTATACATTGTTACGGTACACTTTTCGGTAAAGTATATATTGACTCAATTTAGAAAATATCCCAATCTTTGTGATTGTATAGCGAGTCGTATAGATGTCTTACACCTGCTGTTAGAACAAAGCATTTGGAATATGAAATGAGGTTAGTTTGAGAAAGGTGTGAAAAGTAATATCTTTGGAATTTCCTACATTAGCTAAGCTGACGCAAGTGAAACTTAGTTGTCGAATTTCTATTTGCTGCAACTCGTATATGACAATTGTAAGAGCTTTGAGTTCTGCCTGTAACCAACTGAGTCAAGACCAGTGAATAAAGCGGGATGTTCCTGAAGAAAGTGCTTATTGACTTGCTGTAAGAAGATTCCGGTTGGTGGCAGGGTACCTCTAGGTCAAACAGAGCTTAATTCCGCATTAATTCCCCAAAACGTCCTTGTCACAACATTTGTAAATGTAATTAAAATTAAAAGTTTGTGTATCCGCAAGTTATCACAAGCTTCATGATCTCAATTTCCAAGATTTGATCAGTTTTAATTTATATAGTACATGGATGTCTTAAATCTTGTTTCATTATGCTAAAGGAATACTTTTTTCCTTTGCTTTGCTAAGAGAAAAGTTGAGTTGTGTTAAGTCTTTTGAGTAGTTCAGCGACCGACTTATCGGTTCCTCTTTAGTGTCATAATACATCCAAACCATACTCCAAACAAAGTATCTCTTTGTTGTTCAAGTAACTGGCTGGCATAGAGCAGGTTCATATTCAGAATAATCGGATTCTACTTCACTCGTAACTCGCACTCGTAAAATTACTAATACACGGCGGCATGATTTTATTTTGAAAAGCTTTTCCAGTAATTGTCTTTGCTCTGGAAATGCACAGATACAGTTTCTATTTCTACTGACTTAAGAATTTATTCTCTCTTCATATATATCTAAAGTCTCTCGAAGGTCGCCTAAATGTCAAGTTCTTTTCTGATTTGTAACACCACGAGTTTATTCAATTCGTTTTTACACGCAGCTGCCCTATGTAAACATCCTGATCCAGTCTATATACAACTCGGAAATTGAGAAACATAGAAATAAGCAGAAATTTAGTTATCTATTATATTCTGTTTCTATAAGTAACTCTGTAAGACAGTTTGATAGTTAATAAATATATGCTATCAGTTAACCGAAAGCAACTTGCATGCCAAATAATTACTCTGCTTTGAACTCATCGATTGTAGGAAACGGTCAGCTCGTTAGCTAGTTCCAGTCGGGCAGATTTTGGTGTACCACCGTAAGAGCAGGCTAGAACAAATGACAAAGTAACTTGCTGTACCCCTTTTAGCTATAGGAGAAGGAGTTAAAATTAAACGTGTTCTCAATCAGAAAATCAGCCGGACTCGCCCGCTAACAATCCCAAAGCACAAACACCTAAACGTGCGTAAGCTATTTTAAATTTTCAGAAAATGAACGTGCATGAACTGCTAGTATTTCCCTTACCTGGAACTTGTATAATTGTTGGAATATCCCAATGCTTGTACAACGGGAAGGTAGCAGAGCCACAGAACTGTGTATAAAACACAGCGCATACGAGCAGACATATTTCTCTATATATAAAATACTGCTGGTACAGTATTCTCACTGATGTGGAAAAACTTTCGGTTGAATATCGTAAATGCAAATTTCGGTTACATTTGATAGAAGTCATTCCTTATCTCCATATAAATACTCGGATTACAGCCATTTGAGAAAATAAACTCAATAACATGGTACGATGTTTACCAACGTTCGACATTAATTATGTACGGGCCAATGAAATCACCTGCTGGTCAACTAACCACTACAAGTTCTACAACCATAACTACTTCTTTCGTAGAGATTTTTTTTATTATTTCAGTTTCTAGGACGCTTTGCTCGTTCGCAATTATAATAACAGTGCAGCGAGTTAAAGTTGAACTACGAATGACACAACAAGATATGATTTTCCATGACAGATATATTCTTCTTCTGATAGTAAACGTACATTGTTGTGACAGAGCTATTTATAATTTAAATACAACTATCTTAACACTCGAAACATTAACAGAACATGTACAGAATCGGTGCAGGTGCATGTACAAGTCAAGAACTGTAATCTAAATCTATCTTTTACTCTGAAAAGCCTGTTCAGCGTTCAAGTCAGAGTGCCGATATCGGGAGTGCAGTTTAAAAAGTTCGATAGCTAATGCAAAGAGATTATGTTATTATGTGAAGAAGTAAATCTTTAATAATTTATTAATAAAGTTGTAATCAGTCTAATCGAAATTTCCTTGCTTTGCGGTTGCTTCGGTCTGCATTACGGACTCTGGCAATCCATTCTATGCAAAGTGTTTTAAAATCAAACTGTCCTGTTTTAACCCTATTCAGACCTACAGACTAGGCTTTTTCGGTGTTCCTGGCACTGGGGGGGGACGCCTTATCGTTGAAAATCGAGTTTTTTTGAAAACATTCCGCAAATCACAAACCAAGAAATATAAAACTTCTTACGCAATCTCCATTGGCTTTCCATCAGGTCGCGTGTGAACTTTAAAGTTCTCCTGATTACCTTCAAGGCTATTCATGGACTCGCACCACCATATCTCTGTGAATTACTACATCTCAAATCTTCAGGTTATAGACTCCGGTCATCAGACAGTCTGTTGCTTGCTACCCCAACCGCCAAGTCCAAGGTGACATTAGGAGAGAGAGCGTTTGTTGTTGCAGCGCCGAAGCTATCTATGGAACTCCCTCCCCAAAGAACTCAGATTGATTGACAATGTTGACACTTTTAAGCGCCATCTTAAAACGTACCTTTTTAGATTAACTTTTTAAACCTTTTACATTGTATTCTATAATGTGCGTCCTTAAATTTTAATTGCTACTTTAACATTAGATTATAAGATTATCCGCAAATTTTTAACTCATGTTATGCGCAATTGATCATTTTTATGGATATTGCGCATTATAAATTGATACATTATCATTGATACATTATTATTATTAAAACTCAACCTTAGCTTTCTGAACAACACATGAGAGCTACCCACTTATATAAACTACTAAACATGCAGATACAATCATTATATAATCAAAAATATTTTTCACAGCAGAAGTGAAAATGTTGGTGATGACGTCATCGTGACGTCATCCGTCCGCCATTTTGAAATTTTCATTGACACCGATTGTGCAATTTTCATGACGTTATAAATTACCCTAACTGGACCGACACATTCCTACTTTGCACAGAGGTGTTTAATGTAATTATATTCGTAAATTTCAGGCCATAAAATTAAAAACAAGAAATGTCTAAATTTAGCAAAACCTGCCATTGAGAACGTGGTTACCATGGCAACAATAAAAAAGGACCACATCACCATCTTTCCCGATGAATTTAAGGAAAACTCCGAAAATTTGAACAGATAATCTTGAATAATCTAAAAGTTACAACTCTTTGAAGTTGGCGCGGGCGCGTTGCACCCCCCAGTCTGAATAGGGTTAAATTATTCCTGTGGCAACCGAGGCCCCATTAGGGGGGAGGGGGAGGGGAGTGTCTGTGTATCCCGCATCTCTTTAAGTTATTCCCTTAATTGCATGGTCTTGTATCCCCAGGAATATCCCAATATTTATTTTCTTCAATATCCAGTACCCATATCAACGGCCGGTATTGTGTCCTCATTACTTTTCGGTAAACACACCCGATACCTTGTTCTACTCTCACATATTTCAAGTGTTGTGAATCCATACTATCCAGTATGCCACTAACCCCTAATGGGACCTGAACTGTCGCCGATTTTAATTTCTCAACAATTAAGCATATTTTCTTTACAGTATACATATCGTGAATGGAAAAAAAAAAATTGATATTGAACGTGTGTAAGAGGATGTTCGTTAATACATGAAAGTTCAAAATCCTAAATTTTTCAGAAAATGCCTAACTTGCCAAATCGTACAGGCTCTATTTCCTGCAGTTTCTTCGAGTCCGGTTCTAGTAGGATCATCCCGGAGAGGAAGGATCTAGGAAAAGCTTTCGGGGAGGATCTGGGAGCGGAGACCGGACCCGAGAGTCGGGCTGGAAATCGAGCCTGGCCAGACAATAAAGATGAATGATGAATGCTAGATCAACTTGGTTTTAAACAAGTTCGATTTCTTTTCAGTTTATGTATATAAAAATATAAAGTTTTATTCACATGAAAGTCGACCAAAATTAGCGTTTGATACTTGGCATAATAAAATAATACAATTTCAAGATTTTACTCGTAACAAAACTTTGAGTCTGTAAATCCACAAGAATCGCCTTGAATGCTGCAATAAAATCGAGAATGGAGCGATAGGCAGGCTTAACCCTTTGAAACCTTTTAAAACGTATGAATTTCCCCACAGACTTCACCATGGATTATTCCCCCGAAGGGCAAAGCAAGAGCAGACTGCTATAAAAGCCATTTACAAAATTAGGAAGGAAATGGGAATAAATTTTTGATATGAAATCGAAATTTCTTTAAAATTGTTAGTTGAAACTCCCATAAAACCTATTCTGCTTGTGAATCAGGCCATGAGCAAACAAGTTCTGTTCTTAGGATATGTGACGCACAATAGTAAAAACACAAACGATATTCTAGAACGAGCTTTACTATTCGAGTTTCTGATATGGACTAAACACAGAAGTAAACTGTTTAGGTAGCTTTTAATATTTTAGAAAATAGATGCGCCAGAAATGCTGACTTTTCAATCCATCTTCAGCCAATCAGAGAGTGCTTTATAATGTGTTTATTATTCTAATAACATATATACGGAACAGTTTAGTTGATTTATTTGCCTTCTTATCACAAGTAAGTGTTGCGCACAAAACTCGTTATATATGTAAAACGTGCATACAATTAAGCCAACCACATACGAGCCAATGTTTTGTTGGGAGTCGGCCGATCTTTTAATCGACTCGTGTGGGGGTGTTCCCGACAAGTCCTAATGAAAATCGGAGTTTGTAGGACCAAATCAAAGTTTGATTTTCAGTCGTCCTGAGGGACCTTGTCCGCTTGTGTGTGACAGTCCCCGATAATTTGTCGGGAACAGAGTTTGCTGCTGCCCATTAAAGGCTTACTCTGATTTTGTCGTGGCTTGTCGGGAACTACGAGCCGATGTTTTGTCCGCGACAAAAAAATGAGCAGAGTCCCGACGAAAAATTGGCCCGTATGTGGCGAACTTGCAGCTCGACAAATTGACTCCGATAAAGAAATCGGCAGACTCCCGACAAAAAATTGGCTCGTGTATGGCAGGCTTTAAGTGTTCTTAGAATGGATACAACGGTATTAAAGGATCCTCGATTGGAAACAGTTAAAGAGAAAAAGTTACCGAATTTGAAATACCACTTATTTTGTATCTAAAGTGCAAGGGCTTAGTACAACAAGTTATCTAAATCGCCACTTGCGGAATTGATTTCGGCCATTTTGAGCGGTTACTAAGTTGTGACGTCATTTATTCAGTCAACACCTTTCTTATTTTAATGTTAAAACATGCAAAAACCAGACTAGTGTTCGCAGGGAGCAGCAATATCAGGCAGGCAGGGCGGGAGGAACTAACCCACGAACTTCGTTTCCTGCTAAAACTTTCAAACAGCAGAGCAACACAGAGCTGCCTCTTGCAAACGACATAACAGCAACTTAGCGGCCGCTCCAAGGGGCTATGTCACAGCTGTTTGCTGGAAAAGTCCTTCACAGTCATGAAACACGAGTTGTAAGCTCAACAGGTCAACAAGAAATAATAAAATGATTATACAGTAGCTGAATTGTGAGAACAGTAAGTGTCTAAATAAAGTAAACACAATTTTGACAGCGAATGCGTTATTTTCATATTGTAGTGTTATATATGTAGTGTAATCTGTAAATTACGTATTGTATTGTAATGTGTTTCGTGTTTAAGGTGACCAATCTTGAAGGAATCGCGAATTCTGTTATTAATGGTCGGCCAAAATACATTCAATTCTGCTAGTAATTGATATGTATTTTTAAAATATGAGTAAATAATAAAAATAATAATAAATTTTAAAATGTATCAGTTTAATGTCTAGCCCGGACCGAAATTAAATTGGAAGTTTGTAATCCGTTTTAATCTTCTCCAGTTTTACCCATCCACGTTCCTTTATCATCCCTCATCATCTTTTTTGTGTTTTTCTACCACAATAACAGTGTTTATATTTAGATTTCCTTTGATTTGTGGAAAATTTTGTACATCGCAAAAATGCCTTAAAAAGCCGTGACATGGCCTTTCAAAATGAGGGAAAAGAAATTGGAAAAGGGCGATTTTGTTAGTTTATTGCACTAATTTCTTCCACTTTGACAACAAAAGAAAATGTTTATCCGACTCACGAACTCTAGCCTTTGAATATGTGGTGCAAACCCGGTTTTTCAATCAAGAATCTTAAGATGCTTAACCCTAGAATGCCAAGCCTTTCTCATAACACATTTTCAGAGGATATAGTGGGACAGGAGGGGGTGTTATTTGAACCCCTATGATTTACAAAATTGTTTACGAGTTTGGTCTAAAATTTAAGTAATTTGACCTTTTTCTATTATGACGTCATTTTGTGTAAATATTTTTTCCAATTTTTGAGCACCTCAATCTTTTGGCATGTGTTTGTGTATTCTAAACATCAGTCTTATAGCTGTTACATACCATATAATTAAAAGTTATAAAAACTAAATTCAAGGTTGTTTTTAAAATATCTAACAGGGCAAATGTTAAAATTACAGTTATATATTAAAACTAGAATAGAATACTAAGACTACAAATTTTAAATTTCTATTTATACAAAACCTAGAGTAATAGAATAAAATTGGAAACTACAACATCGTGTTCTAGTCCTTAAGGGCATTATAGGTAATGCAGCTATTATGATATTGGTTCGCTACTCACTAGCTATCAACTCATATACCTTAGTTTGGCTCGTATACCTGAGTTTGACCATACATGGAAAACAGTTGTTTCCAAAACAAAATAGTTGTAATGATTTCTGGACAAACTATAAAGCAGTAATTCCTTTCAGCAGCTAAGGATACGTAGCAAATTTTTAGTTTAGAGTTTAGCAAGTGCACTACAGAGTGACGCAATTTCTAACACGTGCCGACTAGATCGATCTACGAACTCAGCTGCCGCAAAATGGGAAATAGACGGAGGCGAAAGAAATGTTAGCATAGGTACAATTGGCGACTCTCCTCCCATTCATCTACTGTCCGCTTTCTCCATTTGACTGTTCCTTTCTACTCCTGATTCACACAATTTAAATTAAGTTTTCTGCCTACTGAAATCATGGAAATTCATTTTCCGTTCTCTGAACACCAGGTACATGCCCTTATAAGTGATTCTCTTTATGACCAAGGTATCGAAACACAACCATATAGACCAGAACGAAAATAAAATAGGTCGTAGGAAATAACACTCGTGCCACCTCGTCAATGGAGTAACGCCTTGGATCACAAGGAAATCCATGATGCAAATTAAAGTGTACGCTTTGATCCTCTTCGTGTTTTCTTCCTGAAATATTTCGTTGGAAATGGTCTTTAAATTGCATGCTGGTGCCGATACGATTCTTGAAACTGACGGAATTCGAGATCTGTGGGTTTAAAGACACAATATAAAATATATGGAGAGGATAAGGTTTAATACTTTAGATACTGTTGATGTTACTGTTGCTGTTACTGTTACTGTTGCTGTACCTTTAATGTTGCTGTTACTGTTACTGTTGCTGTTGCTGTTAGATAGATAGATAGATAGATAGATAGATAGATAGATAGATAGATAGATAGATAGATAGATAGATAGATAGATAGATGAATGAATAATTTTCAAGTATTAGAAATAGATATACGAAATATCTCTAAAATTTGTTGTAGACGCTGATGTGATGTTAAAATCAAATTCTTTAAAATGCTGAGAGGAATTTAGTCTTTGCTCTATGTTCTTGTGCGAAAGTTTTGGGAGTTCGCTGTGTTTCTTAACTGTAAAGTTCCACAGGGTTGTTCCTCTGTAGGCTACCGAGTTTTTTACGTAGCTTGTATTAAAGCGTGGTACTGTTAATGAGTCCCGTGATCTTGTGATCTTGCATTTACGGTTCGGGGTAATGATGTCAGATAATGCACTTGGGAGTTTGTTATTGAACGCTTTGTGCATATACTTCATTAAAATTATTTCGTAGTAAAAGTGTAAAGTGTTCCAGTTTGCCCGTTCTAAAACCTCTCCAGAGTTGACGTCTATCGGAATGTTGAAAATGAATCTAGCTGCTCTGCAGTGTAATCTTTCCAGTGAAAGAAACAAATCTGCGTTCGAGCATGCACCACACATGATAAGCCTTGGGTCACAGATGGCATGAAATAAAAATTTAATAGAACAGTCTTAGGGAGAAACCTAGAGTTCTTGAGCAGGTCCAGTTTCTTTGCATAATTCTTCTTCAGTTCTAGCATATGCGGTGTCCAGCTTAGCCTGTCGTCAATCGTTACTCCTAGTAAGCGTGTCTTGTTTACCCATTCGGGGGTGGAGCTCTCGATGCGAACCTGTTACTGTTGCTGTTACTGTTGCTGTTACTTTTGTTGTTGCCGTTGCTGTTACTGTTACTGTTACTGTTACCACTACTGCTACTACTACTGCTGCTGCTACAATGTATTACTGCTACTACTACTATACTACCGCTACTACTGCTACTACTACTACTACTACTATTACTACTACCGCTACTACTACTGCTACTACTACTACTATACTGCTACTAAAACTACTACTACTACTACTACTACTGAAATGAACTGACTTTTTGGACAAAAGCACGGTACCAACCTCGCCATTGCGTTCCTCTTTGCTAAACATAAGAGACCCATTGTGAGTCACGGAAGCATCGTTGGTATAAGTGAGATCTTTCTTTTCTTTCTCTTGGTTCAGTTGTAACGTCTTACTCTTAACGTAGCATATGAGGGCATACTCAACCAGAGCCCCGAACACGAAAAAGAAATCTCCCAACAGAAAGATATCAATTGCTTTGATGTGACCAACTTTGGGAAGAGAGGATTGCACCCCAAATAGTAGCGTTGTTATGGCGAGTACGGTCGTAATTGCGAGAGACACCCGAGCAGGTATCGATCGCTCATCGATCCAGAATCCTACCCAACTGATGACCACGATTAATGCCGAAGGGATGTAAGTTTGAATTATGTAAAATCCAATATTACGCTCGAAGGAGTACTTCACGGCCAAGGCGGTATAGTTTCCTGTAGGTTAAAAATTTAAATTTGATATCTTGTACGAGCGTCAAGACAGAAGGCAAAAAGGAAACTTCTACTTTTGCCATAATTCACTTTTAAGAGGAAATTACTTGAGAAGACTTAAAAATTACTTGTCCAATATATTTTAA
>JANVCK010104655.1:0-11742 GCA_026546655.1 Epizoanthus illoricatus
GAGGGAGGGAGAGGGAGAGGGAGAGGATCATTTTCACAGTGACAATTTCTTCAAAACTTATTCCCCCAGAAAAAAATAATTAGAAAATTGGGTTTCCAACCCTTAATTATCGACGTTAAGATATCCAGACCGCCGACCTTAGTTCGAACCTTTCGTGATTTTACATTTTATTACTCATATACTTGTATGTTTGACGCCCTTTAACCTTTTCCATGCTGTTTTTCAGGATCAATGCAGATGTATTTAAAAAGTTCCAATAAAGTTTTACTTGACTGCCTATGGCTATGGACTATGGCCTTCTAGTTGATCTAACATTTCCATCTCATGTGTTAACATGCGAACAGCGCACGTCAACTACCCTTAGGTGCAGGAAGAGTGAAGAAAACTTTTAATCCATTTTACTTTTTACATTCACCGCCTTCGGTGAAGGGCTGCTCTTTGTCCATAATCTTGTAAGTGTCCGTACCAGTTTAACCGGTTTCTTTACTTTACTTATTGTTCATATTATAGCTATGATCCGATCAGTTTTTCTTTGAACCGGCTTTTCAGGATTCCCACAAAGTACATATGAATAAACAATAAAATATAAGTAGCAAGCTTTTCTTAGCCAGCGTGCAGCCGGTTTTCTATTCGCATAGCGCAAGATATGAGGCGAAGTTAAGTGTTTCTTTTTCAACTATCTAAGTGTGTTTTTATCAGTTTCACTTGCTTCGATTATTAGGCTACTATATAGACGTCTGTTGGCCATTGGCAGCTCCCGTTATTACAAATATGTAGAATATGAATTCCACTTGGTATTTGCCAAAATGAAGAGACGATTTCCTTGGATTATAGCACCGCCTTTCAGCTCCTTGAGTTTCCGGATGATTTGCAAATCGAAATTGTCACACTGAACTGTAAAAAAGTGAAATACCATTACAATTGCCATTATTTCGACCGTTTCAGTAAACGTATAAAAACTTAGCAAAAACTGCACACAGTTGAACCCGTACCCCACCAAAAAGAACCTTGGTCCAAAATATAAGGGAAATGAAAACAGTAACTTTAACTTGAGACAGAAACATCCAATAAGCACAACCCGAATCATCCCCATAAATCAAAGTAGTTTGCTGTATGTTTTCAAGCTTTCAAGTGGACGGATATGGTGATGAACTCATAAGTCATAAGTGGTTTTTGTCTCTCTGTCTTATGCACTCAGGGCGGGGTACATACTGTGAATTTGATCTGGGAACTTTACGGGTCGACAGTGGGCTTACCATAACTACTATAGACTATAGGACCGAGAAACTTTCTTTTAAAAATTAAGAGGCAGGAATATAGTGTGACCAAGTGTGGCATAAAGCCCTGAGGGTATGAACAAAGTTCATACGGTTTTGATTTGGTTTGTTTGACTCCGGTACTTGATCAGGCTCCAGACTTCTGGTCTAGATCGCACGAGCGGACGACAGTGCGATTTTTTTTAAAAAAACAAATTAAGATTAATGACTTGTAATTGTATTTTTGGTGCTTTTTGCCCCTGGTCACATTTTGTGCCACCACAAGAATTCGTTTTTCAAATGAGATCAACGCTTTGGGAGTGTGGAGAGGACGTTTTCTACTGCTTCCGGAATAGACGGAAGGCAAAGTTCTTTGTTAGTATGTACGTGACTGAACTAAAAGCTCACTGCAGGACTGATGTTTACCCTTTTACTGACAATTTGAACGCTAATTGTCCCTATAAAAACTGTATCAAACATTGTTTGAAGTTTTCATAAGAAATGAATTCTAAATCAATTTGCTCTTCTACTTCCCTTTCTACAGCTATTTTGAATTTTATAGCCTGATTACTGATGTAGAGGCGTGCTAGAATTGCGAACATAATCGAATAATGACATTACTGGCGTGTTGACCACTTTGCGATCCAGAAACATATTTCAACAGCATGTCCATTGCGGTCGCGGAAACAGCTTTCTAATGCGATTATAAGTTGTTTAAAATCGGTAAGCTTTCATGAAGGTGTTTTGCAAAAGTTGCTCTCGGGAAAGATGACGAAAACACATCGATGTATTTTAGATTTTTAACGAATACGTCATCTATCTCAAATTGCTGTCTGAAATTTACGTTGTAAAAATAGAACTATTGTTTTTCTTGGCAGAGATTAATGGCATATGGCTGCTCTTGATTAAAATCGACAATCTGCTAATTGGAGCTTCGTTTAATCGGCGATAACAATGCGAATCACTTCGTGAGAAAGTTTTCGACCTCCCGATTCACCCGACCCGACGGCCTGCATAATTTTCGGAAGCAAAGTTTGCGATTTCAAAAGGCTTGTGCGGCAAGCGCGCGGCAAATTCACGTTATTTGTGTTATTGTCTTCAAAAGTTATCGGTTTGCAAGTTCTTATACTTAAGAGCAATTATGTTGATTAGGGTTACACTTGAAATTGAATAGAGGATCAAGGCGGACTTTTCTTGTCATGGTAATAATAATATTTCATTGTTTAGGGTAATTAAGGCTTGCATAATAGTCATAATTGATGCGACGCGGCAAGGGGTTCAACTGGAATATGGTCGAATATGATATCGAGTTAGGGTGAAAACAGGACATCAAAACCACTAGTTTGATGTATTAGAAACAAGCCAGTGGAGAAAATATTTCTACAAAGCTAAATACCTTCAGAATAGCTTCCCTGAAAATGGGAACGTGACGTATGTGGCATTTGACCCTCCCAGATAAACATTCGCAAGAAATAAGAAAACATTCTTGACAGTGTCAGCGTGGGAAAGTAGACATAATATTTTCCCAAACATTCTTTTGCATTTGTTGTGCAAGCAACGTAATCTCAATGTTTGTTTAACATTGTCTAAAACGCTGTTAACTAAAATCCGCTTTAGAAGTAGCTGCGGAGTTTTGAAGAGTTTTATGTCCTTTATTACATTTGATTCTCAATAACTCAATTCTCCCAACGATACTGCAAACAAAGTCCAAGCTTGTCGTCTGAGAAATTCAAGATCACGGAATGCCCACATCTTCCAACCTCAAATGTTAATTTATGTCAAACTTTCTTTATATATTTTGGGAATAATTTGGCTTTCGTATAAGCATGTTGTTGTATTTTGAAGCTCTTGATTTAAAAAGGAAATATTTTCTAATTCAAAACGGAGCACCCCTTCCTGTCCTTTGTTCTGTGTTTCGTCAAATGTTAGATTGTCATTTTTGAGAGCGGCTTTTCGTTTTGTAGTGGCAGATAGCGATAATTAGTGCGTTGTTGGTGCTGACAACGATTTCTTATCAGAGTTCGGATCAAACTCTTTGCAACTCGATTGTAACTCATTTTAAACCACCCACTTTGACTGTAAACTAACTTTAGTTTTTACTAAGTTCTGGGCAATTTTCTTAGTTCATGAAACTGAACCAGCAAAATAATTTCCTTTTTGTTCCACCCTTTTGTCTTGGACTTTTCACCTTTTGTTTTACACTGTTTATGGAAGCGGCAAAAGGTTGCGAAAGTAACACCCCAAAATCAAATTTCATAACACTGGAATAGGTTCATTAATGCCCCCCTAATAGGTGTCATTTGACCGGGCTCTAAATTGGGATACTGGACCGCATTGAAATTCACCCGAGCAATCAGTCATTCGAGGTGATCCATCATTGTGGTCAGTGCAGATTTATCCTGACTAGATTTTCAACCGGTAGGTAAACCCAATTATTTTCCCATGCATCCTTGTGCTTCTGGATAGCACAGAGTAATCTTTTGATGTTGACTGAAAAGCTTTTGTCTTTTTCGTGCATGATTTTGTGGTGGAATGCTTGCGGAATTTGAGACTGCCGGCTGCCCTCGTGCGTCCGACTCCCACATCTCGAAAATTGTTTTCATGCATATCTTGAGAAAACTTCGCACCACAGATTGAATAGTTGTAAATTTTTAAAGCAGCTTTGCAGGTTATCCGTACTTATCGGATTTAGAGGATTTTATTCGAGTTTGTAACATTTGGTTTCAATTTGTCTTTGCAACAGCTCGTACGAATCATCATCATGGCCGGGGCAGATGTTACACAGTTCCTTTTTGGGAAGCGTTTCCCGAACAGACTTTTTGTTGGGGGACTGCCCGTTGGGGTAAGTTTATTGTTGTTTCTTTGTGTTTATACAGTTTTCTTTTCGATTCCGTGAGGAACATTTCCGTTTACTTGCAAATTTTATTACACAAGACATAAGTGCTTCACGGTTCTGCATTTTATTCGCGGAATTGATTTCATGTTGGGAGATTTTTTCTGCGATAAGACTTTGTACGCAGTCGAGCGAAGCCTTCAAACTTCCAAGACCCTTTTCAGTTTATAGTTGCTAAAGACGTAAGCTTAGCATATGCAAAGAAGGATAGAATCCTTTAATGATGATATCATTTGATGTTTCAAGTGCATGTGCACTTTTCTTATTATGTTATCATGTGGACGTTTTGATGTTTGTTTTTATTTGATCTCTGACTTTCAGTTCCACAAGAGTTCTCGTTCGCTTGACAGTTTAAAGTAAAATTTCAATCTCAGTTTTGGGTTTATATCTCGGTTGACGAGCTTGAAACAATACTGTATCTAAATGATTTATTTTTCAGTGCCAAACGTTGACTGAATATCTTTGCATGAGTGACTACGATAAATATTTGCTGCGTTTTCATTAGTGCTGCATTCATAATAGCTTGTTGAATTGTCATTCGTGAAGATGGCCAGCAACCAAGTTCTTCACGGCTGACAATTCAACAAGCTATTATGAACGAAAACTCTAATGATATCGCAATAATATATCGAACGATGAAAGTCTTCAGTGTTCTGTCTGGAAAAAAGCGCGGGTTCTTAATCACGTGATAAGTTAAAATTGCTCATTTGAGGTTTGATCCCGTGGGCGTGTATAATTGCCCGAATTTATTTATTTTTTAACACGAAGAAACTTAGAAAGCACGAATTCACTTGTAATTCTTCCCAAGGACGAGTTGGGGTACTCAGAGTGGTCAGTATCAGTTTTGGAGGGTTTGTCCAAATTTACTTCTGTTTGCCCAACACAACATGGCCCAGCTCTTGTCATGACCCATTCCCCCAGAGTTCAAAAACTTCAACTACACAGGTGGTGCATGCTGTTATAAATAGTGGTCTTTTGTAAATTGTAAAAGACCAATTACACATAATATTTTATAAACTTCAAGCCAGTTGGGACTTGTAGCAATTATTTGAGTCATTTTTTAATGTCGCAAAGAGGAAAAAACCTTGGACTGAGGAACTTTTTGTGCAGGTTTTGGCAAAATATCAAGCTATTCTGCTCATGTGCTGCTGATAAAATTGCTCCATTTGTTTAAATTGCACTACCTTTTTTGTCAGCTAATTATCCCAAATATGCACCTTTTGTTTTCAGAGTTGAGAAATCAAAACAAGCCTACCATTTGTGATAAACAAGACTGGAAAGTGGAGATTTTGAGTTGCATACATGTCTATTCTTGGGCTGTATTTAAAAATTTTTAGAGTTATGTATTTCTCACAAATTTTTAAGTTAGTGATGATGGCAGCAAAATAAATAGCAAACATGCCTTTATCAGTGACATTTTCCCCATACTGCCAGCTTCGTTTGTTCCACAGCAAGTAGAATCACATTCTTAAGATTTTTAACACTGGTTTATCTGCTTCTCCATAGACTACAGCCCATGAACTTGCAGAATTTTTTAGTGCATATGGAAGTGTGAAAGAATCGAAGATTATTATGGACTCAGAGGGTCTTAGTAAAGGGTAAGTGTTTACTTTTATTTATGTTCAGGGTGGCAAATGATTTTAATATTATCTACATGATCCATGAAAGGACAGGTTTTCTTCCAAGAACAATTGCAATTTTAGATTGACATTTAAAACATATTTTGGGATTTATATACAAAACTGGGCAGGATTCAGGAACAATATTGTGAACCCTCCTTATGAGTGATTATAAGTGCAGAGCTTTTAATTGGCTTATAAACAGAATTATATAGTAGTTACAGCAATTTGTTCCAGGTTGACAAAATTAACCCACATCACTGCATGTGACCAAGTGCCCTTACAGCGTTATTTGATTATTTCCAGTTATGGCTTTGTCACATTTCAAGATGTTGGAGATGTTATACGTATTCAGGAGATGGTAGGTTAACTTTGATATCAGCTAACAATTCACATTATATTAACAACATACTTGTCTTATTAAAGTTTTAACTAAAACTAAAATTTTCAAATTTTATTAACAATTTCAGCTTTTCAGTGGAACCTTGACTGAAAACACTTTTGCTCTAAAATTAAAGTGTAGTATTGTCTCCAGTTTGCATTGGCAATTCAAAGTACACGATTCACAATTTTAAGAGGATCAGGCCTCAGGGCTGTTCTAAAGATATCAGCCAATCACTGAGATTCAAGATCATTGGTTATAACTAAAATATTAAGCTGTCTTGGTGTTATATTGAGAGACAAGTATAGTACTTTAATGGCATTAAATCTTTTCACAGAACCTGAACTCCAAGTGATTTACTTTCCTTCTTGCTTCAAATTTCCTGCATGCCATGATCTTGAAATGTGCCATAGTTGTGACCAGTGCCATGCTGCGTTCTTGGTAACTGTCATTGTATTGCACCAGGAGTGGGGCCTGGCACTGGGGACAACTGTGTCACATTTCAGGATGGTGGCACATGGGAAATTCTAAGCGAGAAAGTAAGTCCCTTGGTGTCTCTGTGAACAAAATTATTGATTTTAATGTATTATTTTAATCTGTGAATCAAAGCTAAAACATTTTAGTTGTTATGTGATAGTAATATATAGATAAGTGTTTGTCAGCCAAGATAGTGCTTTATATATTTAAGCAATGAAAAATCTAAACACTTAGAATTTAAGCTACAAATTCCATGGGCTACTGTAGTATTGAAACTTTTGAACATATTGATCACTGTCATGATTAAGTGAATGCTGTGTTTGTTTACTTGACAGGGAACAATATTTTTTAAGAATCGCAAATTAAATCTGGGTCCAGCTGTAAAGAAGGAGGTATGTTATCCCATCTGGTGCTTCTATAATGGTATTGTGTTGCAAAATGGACGTAGCTAGCTAGGCTTGTGGTGGATCCAATTTAATGTGAATTATATATTTTGTGTTCTAGGGCCCAAATATTGAGCCAGAAACAGTAATTGGTAAGTACATGCTGTGAATATAACCATGATGTTGTGAAAATTTTCATTCAAATACATCTAATTTATTAGCATGTATAAATAACTGCCTTTTTGGTGTTGATCCAGGACATCACATGTTTATACTGTGTGAGAGTCAGAATCTTCTAAGCAAGCATTACAGTTTCCATTGTACAAAGTTCTGTGACAAAAACACAGCATGTAAGGAGGGGATAATCTCAGTGGGACATAAATTTAAGTTTTTGTGTCATTGTTTTGTGTTGGTTGTTTCTTCTGACTGAATTATAATTATTTTATTTTTCCAGTGCCAAACACACCATCAAAGGGAACCTATTACTATCCTTCGGTGAGTATTAATTTCTGACTGTAGTGAAATTGGCCACTTGAGAAATGTAGAATGTAGACATGGTGTCCTAGTGGTTAGTGTGTTGGACTTAAGACCAAAAGGTTGAGGGCTCAGTCCTGACCACTGGCACTTGTATTGTGTAATGTCCTTAGGCAAGACATTTATTCTCACAGTACTTCTCTTCACCCTGGGCCCAGTTGTTCAAAAGTGGCTTAACCTTAACCCAGGGTTAAAATTTTAACCACAGTTTGGTTTACTTCTTTATAGACTGACTTGGGCTGTCACATTGGACGTATGTAACTGCATGGGTTTCTGAGTTATGTCAACAATACTTTATAAGCTCCAGATTATGTATTCCTAGATGAAGAAATTTCAGTTTGAAATTTGGCCTGACCCAGGTGGGTTAAAGTTAACTCCTTTCAAACAACTGGGCCCTGCAGGTTTATAAATGAGTACCAAGTTGTTGGGGGATAAACTTTACTTTTTTACAGCTAGAGCATTATTGCTCTTATGGAAGGAGGGGGTACAGGCAATGGACATTAAAAAATCTTTGAACTTGTAAATCAAAATAATTTGACCATCAGAATATATATATATATTGAGTAAGTTGCAAAATGTCACATCTTGTGTAGTTACACAGAACTGGCTTTGCCATTATTTTGTAAAATCTATACAGTGAGTGGACTGAAGTGATATGTAATTAACTTAAGTGCTACTTGTCTTTTGCAGTACACTGCTGGACTGTATCCTCCACAACCACAGCAAGTGCAGCAGGTATTTCACTACATTTAAATACTCTTCAACCATTTACAGCAGAAGTTGTCGACATTTAGTTTACATGATAATCTAAGGGAACCAGTCATTACTTACAGAGATGTTAAATGGGGTTGGACAAAAGTAATACTAAAAAGAAAGAAAATTTTTATAATTTACCAAGTTAAAAACTACAGAACAATATTTGCCTTTGGCCATGATCCGGGCCCAAGTTTATGGCCAAGCACATTGGTTGACAAGTTATATATTAATTACCTAAGCATTTAATTCTCTTTTTTTGCAGTATACTTGTGGACCTCAAGTAATATCATATACACAGCCACCTCAGGTAATTCAGTTAAATATTTAAAATATTTCAGTTCTAGAGCCATTTATTCTGAACAAATTATTATAAATTTCACCCCAAATATGAGTTTCAATTTGAGTATCAATTTGATGTAAGTTTATTTTAATCAGTAAATATAAAGACATTGTTTTTACTTTTCAGAACATGTATAATGCATATAACAGCTACATGTACCCTCCTGTTGTGACAGGTAATTATTTCACTCATACAAAGATGATTAGAAAAACTTTTCTTCTTTACTATTGTAACTTTAAGCTTAGGTTTTATGTAGTGTATCTATTTAAAAATACCATTGTTATCAGTATACTTCATGATTCTTTTTGATTTTGTAAGACTGCATCAAGTGACCTTTGTGTATTGCATTCCCTACTCAGCTCCCACCACGCAACCAGAGGCTGCTGTGTACTATTACACCATCGATAATGCAACAAACACCGTCTACTGGTTACCTCAGTATAACTCCCCAGTCCAGGTAATGTAAATCAGAGAGAGAATGTTGTATTTGTTGCTGCTGTAGTGAGTTTGCCTGGAGCAAGGCAGCAAATCTAATCTATACTGCAGTGGGTCAAAATCTTCATTTATTTTTAGCATAATGCATCTTGCATTGTCTGTTGTCTAGTTTTTAGTGCATTTGCCTTGTGTCATACAGTCAAAGACTTTTCATGGATGGTAGTTTTCTGGTGCTGTACCGTACTGATAAAATTATAAACATACTGTACATATATTTTTCAGGAGGTTCAACCCTATCAACTGGAATATGCAGACAGAAGAGACAGTGTTTCTACCTCAGGAAGCGAGGATTGTGAAACTTTTCAGAGAAAGAAGAAGACTTCCAGGAGAAAGGTTCTTCCTCCACGATTCAAGAAGGGGAAGGGCAACAAGCAAGTAGAAAGATCCTCATAACTCCCAGTTAAATGGCTCAGTATCATTCAGCTAAATTGCAACCTGAATAATCGCCTGATTTGAATATTTTATTATCATCTTTTATAATGATGTAATTAGTAATTTTTTCCGAGATAGCACCTTGATGAGATTGTCCATTATTTTTGAAAAAAGTATACTTCTCAACATGTCTGCATAGAAATATTGAACAGATCCTAGTGTGATGTACTGATGTCTGTGCATTGTACATTTGAGGATATCTTAAATTTAGAAGAGTTGTAAATATTTTGTATTCCTTGAAGTTTACCCCAGAAACATGATAAATATTATTTTGTGGATATCAGGTTAAAATAGAAAAACTGTACGTATATATTGCTCGAGTAGTGGCCATTTTTTGAACTGACAAGTCAAGTGCGGATAAGCAGAGATGATGTTTTTGGATTCTTACACAATGATAGAGTTTGGTGATTGCCAAGTAATATTATTTTACACAACCTGCTTACTTGTGATATTTCATCAAATGAATAACAGAACTTCTAGGCTACAATTCGATTCACAACCAATTGCAAAGCCGCATTGATTTATTTCATTGTTTTATGGATCTTGGATCAGAGGACAGGGAAAAAGAAAAATAACTTAAACAAATGCAACTCTCTTTAGTGAATAAACAGTTTGACTTGGGTACTTTTTGTGAAAAGTTCATTCTGTATCTATTCTCACTCAAGTATTGAGTTCATCAAGTCACAGAGCATGCCAAGAGAACAATGAAGTATGAGGCCTCTTGAGTGAGAAAAAATGCTGTCACCTAGGATACATCATGTCAAGTTTGAGAGTTATCAAATTAGTAAATGGGAGATGTACAACTTCAAATATTTTCTATCTTAAAGCAAGTATGAGGTTGTTAGGGACTGGTCGTTATATGCAGGGTTTATAGGGTTGGACAAATAATATATGAGGGTATAAAAGCTTCAATGTGATATCAGATATTTGAAAAGATATTGTGGTAATTCTTGTCAGTTAATACTTATTTTCATAATTTATGCAATATACGAACAGTATACTAGTTTCTTTAAAAGGAGGGGGATTTGAAGAAAATGAAATCACCAAGCAGTTTTCCAACCCTGTATTCCATGAAAATGATCAGTCTCTTATTTATTTGTTTTGAACTTTTAACATATTTATAAGCAAGACTGTTTATTCAACTATATACAATGTAAACAATAGCACATGATTGTGATTTTAGTTGGCACATCAAAAGGTGTACAATTTCTTATGTGAATAGCACTAGCAGTATTAAGCTGTTTTATGAGGGTGAAAATGGGGTACCACCGTAGTCAGTAAACAATAAGAAAAAAGCACTTTAGTCAGTAGTCAGTAGAAAATTGCCTTAGTCAGTTAACGTTGTTCATAGTTTCTCTTAAAAGGAAATTTATGCTATCGTTATTTGCCTGATTTTTGCTATATACGTTAAAAATATGACCCTATTTATATGTTTATGGTAAGAAAATTTGGCATTTATACGCTAGTAAGTTAACCCCCATTTTCAGCCTCTTTTATTTGTTATTTATGTTATAATTTTGTTGTAGTAGCAAGTAGTCTTAGTGTTCCTAAACATATAATTTTGATGGTTTTGTGATAGCGAATGCAATGGATGCACATTTTTAGTGATGACTGAATTGACATATTTTAAATTACAATTTAAGAGCAAGTTTTGTGGTCATTTTTCTCGTGTTAAAACATTTGTTACAATGTGTAAGAGTACTTTACGTTAAAGATGTATGTTGTATGCATATTGCTTGCATTGTAAATTACTTGAAATTAGTCCTGTAAACTTGTAGCAGTTGTCAAATATAATAATATAATAACTATTTTTGTAAAACGAAAAGGTTCTGTTTATTTTTTACAGCTACAAGAGGTGTTCTTTCATCCGAGGGGGGGGGGGTGGACTGTTCCGCGAGCCACAGCTTGGCCAGTTATTTTGTAGGCCATGAACACATTCCCTTGATAGTAACCCACTTTATTGACCACCAATTTTACGATCCAACGACACGGACGCAGCACAATACAACTATCGTAAAATCCCGCTTATAAAGCCCTGGGCTTATACTTCTTCATATCATATACATAAGCGATCATTCATTATTTGTCATGTAGGGCCAGGGGGCAGGAGGAGAAAAGGGGGTGGGGGCTTTGAAATTCTTTTGGGTGTGTGAGGGGGGCTTTGAAATTTTAGAG
>JANVCK010104766.1:0-11737 GCA_026546655.1 Epizoanthus illoricatus
TCTATTGTCGACCAACAAGACCTATCGCGCAGAGTTTGCAAGATTGTTCTTTCAATGTCACTATTTTGCCATATGCCCTAATAACATAAATGAGAACTAGACATCGAGTCAGAACAACCATGAAATGGGAATTCAGTCGAGCATGGACTAGACAATAACAAATCATATTTTGAAAAGCCGCTTTTTATACGGAATACCTTGGTCACGTGACCTTGCATTCCAACCTCTGCTTCAAAGTGTACAATACTTTGGAAAAATCGAAATGGCCTGATTATTTTGTAGTGTGCAAGTTTTTATCTCGAATTTGCACTAGTTAGATTCGTACTTGTTTCGTGATCGGAACAGGCGAAACTTGACATGCAGGTACTGATTTAATTTCCCATCAAATTATTTCTGAATTTTGGTTTGAACAGCAACTGCAACATTTTGCCATTCAGGATTTTAGACGTTTTGACTTTTGTACTGACTGCTGACAGATCGGCAGTTCAATCACAGCGGGCTCTCATATACCAAGAGTGTTAAATAATGATTAAAAATTTAATTCCTAACCTTGTGTTTGACTTGGTGTAGGTAGGCGTGCAAACCGCTTTCTTCTTTCGATACGAAACTCTCGATTCGGGAGCCTGGAAGTTAATTGGTACGAGCGAGGTATGGGACCGAACGAACATTGCAGTAAGCGAGGTTTGGGTACGAACGAACGTGATCGGGTGACACGCGGAAATTTTCCGAAAGCGCTACGAAAGAAGGAAAATATGAGAAGGAACGAAACTGCCGATATTTTTCGACGAATGATTGGTGGTTTTATGGAGTCACGGAAGTAAATGCTGTACATGCAACGGAAGTGAATTGGGCGTGTGAAATGGACTGCGGTGGTCTTCTTAAAGACGACTTCTCGGAGTCGCAAGTGTTGATAGTTATTTTATAATTTAAAGCTTCGCCCTTAAAATGCATACTGTTGAATACTGAAAAACACGAAGTCGCAGTGGGAAATCATTTATCTAGATTTAATGAAAGTCACAGAAGGAAATACTTCTAAGTAGTGACAAACAAAAGTCGGTGATTACTGAGTATTATCTAGTGAAAGTAACACGTCTAACAAACATTTTACTGGAGTCTCTAAGGTAAATGTGAATTTTTAGAACGTTAAAATGTTTCTAATTAACGTAAACATTCACGTACATTCGTTTCAAGCTATTTCATGATCAAACTGTATTGCATATTGCGCTGATTTTTAAAGTGATTGTATGAGAGAGGGGCAGGCAGATGATAGGGGCAACGGCTTCTCAATTTGGCTATGCGTAGCTACTGAACAAGATTTTAATCGTGAGAATTCGAAAAAAATTGTAAGAGGACAGGCACACAATACAAAAGAACTTACCATGACACAAGCAATAGTCTATTCCCACCTACGAAACTCACGACTAACCCACTTGAAAACCAATGACACGACGAGTCGGTTTGAATCAGGTAATTATTCTACTGCCGTAGTGTCGACCCAGGCGGAAATCTTATTTCGCATATCGCTGATGTTGCATTAGAAATTCTGGAAAATAAAACCTACCAAGCAATAACAAGCGCAGATCACATATTACAGAGAGGCAACTGAAGAGATGACCCACCTTCCCAAAAACGGATCCAAATCCTCAAAGGAACGAAATTTACCAATCAGAACAGCAAACGCCACGAGGAAACAATAAATCAGGAGAGGAAAAAAGAACCAATCAAAACAAAGATATTGTTAACTTCCGTTCCTTAGGTGTCAATCAAACCGTGTTGAATTTTTTATTTCCGTTCTCCTTTGCGTCCACCGATGATACCACGAAATCAAAGGCGGAAAACTTTGTCCAGCACTGTTTCGGCCTTCTGGGCGTCATCAGTGCAGTGCTGATGCTGGAGTTGAGGTTAGGCTATATAGCCGCCTCCAACGATCTCACGCATGTGGGATCATCGTACTATGTCAGAGTGCTCAAACTAGAAAACTAGTGAGCTACGCATATGGCAGATTCTTCGTAACCGAAGATAATTCGGAAGAGGTCAGTCCTAAACGGTTCAGGCAAGCCTTCTGGTGGCTGAACAGGCCGATCCTAGAACTGCAAGGTCTTGAGCAGTTTGGGCACGGGAAGACTTGGTCACTGCCGGGGCATGGCTGAATAGCTCGCTCCTTGCGACGCCTGCGCTTTTCTTGGGTAGCTCGAACACGTTGCTCCTTGAAGTTCTGGACAGCTCTTCTTGTAGAGGACCTCTAACTAATTCTTCTTTTTTTTCACCCCCCCCCTCATTCCCTTCCCACTGGCTACGCAGACTAACTCAATTGTAAAATGACATACCTCCCTCGGCTATCACTTTCTCATAGTAGTTCATCATGCGTTGCATGGCAGTTGTCATGGTTACACGTTACTTTGTCCTGTAAAGAAAGATATGGATGCATCAATGTAAACTGACACATTGACATTCTTTGTGACATGATATTGTTGCCATGTTAGACAATGACTAATAATATGCAGAGTCAGCACATAGCTGTACAACTTAATATCCAAGACAGCCAGTTTTATTAATTACCCAAGCCTGCTTGGCCAAAGATCTGGTACTGATTTCTCCATTATAGTTTTGTACATAATTATATAATGTCACAAATCTTGGGTAGCAGTTACTCGGTCCTGGCAAAATATGCATAAGACAATTATATTATTTTTTACATAATTCTTTTGTACATTTTTTAGGTGCCTGGTTCATAAAAATGCACACTTGTCTTGGTGGGCTCTCACTGCAATTTTGGATGCAAGCTGCTCTGCAATCTTTAAATTTGAACATTAACTTGAATTTCATCAATAAGAACTTGAAAGGCAAGCAAAATGTTCTTTAGGGAGGGGTTGCCATGGATAAAGAAAATGTTTGGGGAAAATTTTTCTTTCAAGGTCATATAAAATTTACATTTTGATTTAATTGTGATTCTGGAAAATATCCATACCCCCACCACAGAAGAAAATTGGAAATTCCAGGGGGAGGGATGGATCTTAAGCCAAAAATTTTAAAGGAATCTATGGAACAAAATATGAAATTCCAGGGAGGGGGGCAATTTCAATTTTCCTCCATGGTGGGGTATGGATATTTTTTGGAATTACACATTGGCAACAATTATATTTTGGTAATTCTGAAATGTTCCGTAACGTAACCATCTAAAGCACTTGAGACAGTTTTAGCACTTGCATTCCCCACCACTAAATGAACTCATAACCCAGTCAAAAAGCAAGGATGGGAGATACTGGATGGGGTCTCCATCCTTTGGCCGAATACTGGCTACAAGCAGCCCTTGTTTGTTTAGCTCTGGATCTCACAGTGCTATGTAAGGTACCATTGCCTGCATACATTTTGACACATTTGTGATAATTTATGACAATTTATGACACTTTTCTGATTATTATACAGAAGGGTGCAATCTGACATTAAAACTTTTGATTAAACATCTCAGAATTACAACATATCTAGAGCCTGGTTTCTATACAATTGTTGGGCTCACTATCATTATATGATCGTTGAAAAGTGCTGCGATCCTAGCAAACATATGGAAATTTGGCTAGCACATTTCTCTGCCAGTAATCCAGGTGATCTGGAACTAGGTCCCGTGACGAACAAGACTCCTTATAGTTGAGTTACAGCTCATGCGATAAGAACTGTGTGCCTTAGTGGCCGAATTAGAATTTAATTGCATTAATTTGAAGCCTTAGTCACCAAAGCTGAGATACAACACTGGTGACGAAGATGGTAGCAAAATGACACAGAAGCCATTACCGGTATATTTATGACAGTTCAGACATCTCATCAGAGTCTCCGCTCTGCCTGGCAGTGGATCCAACTCCTTTGTTCATTGATCAAGTGTCGTAAAAATGTCAAAAAGGTGTCAAAAACCTCTTCATTGCTGACTGCTGGCAATGATAGTTACTACCTTAGCAGCACAACAAAAGCATCCAATATTTCATTTCTTGCAAACCCTTGCATAGAGTTCTACATGAAATTCTATATCACCGCCATTTTATATTTCACTCCGGGCATTTAATACAGTGAGGGTGTTTACAGGGTCTCTTATCCGGTTTTATCTCGTTGAACATTCGACGGGGGGGGGAGTTAATTCGAGAGGGGCGTTTTAAAATTTTACAATTAACCCTGGGAAAAGGGTTGCGTAATATGAAGACGGCTAATTAAGCTACGCGCGCCGTGCAGTGACATCTTTCGAAATAACAGTTGAAACTAAAAATCCACGGACATTCAACCGATTCTTGTCCACTACTGTCAAACAACTAATTCTACTCATTGTCAAAGCATGTAGAACTCGTTAATCACATCATGCGATCATTACTACATTATGTTTGTGTGACTTAGACCATGTGTCCTCGATTTTCTACAGAAATCCAATCGCTTTCCGCAACAAAAAAAGCTGTCCTGACGATGACAATTTCACAGAAGTAACACCCTAACATACAATAATACTACTTGATTTACCTGCAGTAAAGTAGAAAAAGCGACGAAGATATAAGTGACAGTAGCTCTGCCACCACTGCTCAGTTCCACCAGTTCCAGAGAAAAGAAATACCTGCTAACTGGAGCTGACAGTTAACCCTCACCTTCCTTGCACCTGATTGGCTGTTGGTGGTGGTGCGACAACTGCAAGTCGTCGAACGATTGTTCTTCGATTTCGCTTTTGTTTTCGGTTGGTAACCGATCCGTTTCCTGATCTATATCAGACCAAATTTGAAATTAGCAGCTTAACATTTCAGTTAAAACTGTTAATTTTAGAACTTTTCTTTCAAAGATAACATTTTAATTCGTAAATATATTGACATCGTCAACGTCTGGAGTA
Source organism: Epizoanthus illoricatus (assembly GCA_026546655.1). NCBI lineage: Eukaryota > Metazoa > Cnidaria > Anthozoa > Zoantharia > Epizoanthidae > Epizoanthus > Epizoanthus illoricatus. The sequence continues at coordinate 4,856 of JANVCK010104766.1, forward strand.
TTTCCCGCGCGCGCGGAATCGTTGGACTTTGGAATCCATTTCCACGTGCAAAATATAATAATTTAAATTGTGAAATCTTGTTTCACACCACTCGAAAAGTCAAAGATGTCTGCTGGATTTATTAACTACTGATCGACGCAAAAGTCGAATCAACTCTGGGCACTCTGGTACATTGACTAAGCTGCAGGTTTGATATATTTCTGTTTTTTATAGAATATAATTGACGAATTCATGCAGAAATGCTGCGGCCATATTGGATTTTGAGTATTAAATTATCTGATAGTTTAATAGTTTTGATTTGCTAGAATAGTCAACACCAATATTTCAATATTTGAACTATTTACAAGTGAATATTTATTGCAGCTTGTGAAGAAGAAAAAACAACTCTTAATTAGCATTTTGTATTGGCAGTTGTTTAATCGATCTCCATTTTAACATTTTGGCGGCTTGCGGACGATCACGAACTGCACTCTGCAGTACGCTTTATCACGTAGTTTGTCGATATAATTTGCCAACATTTTATTTGTCTTCGATTATTTTAGAACTTGTATGAAAGGTACAATTCCTAGGTTGCTGAATTTAAATGTCTGGTTTTCTATTGCAGAAACAGAGTTGTCAAGAAACTTGTTTTAAAACTGAGACTGAGAAAATGGACTTCCTGTCAATAGAAATGGAGAATTCGATCCGGGATTTTCGAAAGTTTTATAGTTGGGCAGTGGATAATAGTGGTAAGTACAACTTTTTGAGCTGATATTTAGTGAGATATTCTTTAATACTTTTTGAATTTTCTAAAAGTTGCATGTTTGTTGTTAGATCAAAGGTCACATGTATAGTCTACAACGTAACAAATGTTTATGCATTGATCAGTCAGTTTTAATCCCCGCCCCACACAACCCGGGAATATGCAGAGGCTTTGACTTTTTGTGGTGGAAAAATGGTCAATTGTTCCCTCCCTGGGGAGGACAACTTTGGTGGGGAAATATGATGAAATGCCCCATGACTTTCTTGAAATTTAATGCCCCCGGTCAAGAGAGCAAGGACAGTGAAACGTACCGGCTTTGAAGTGAAAACAGACAAAGTTGCCTCGCATTTCCCCGCTATTCCCGGGTTGGGGGAGTGGGGATTAACATTGGTGCATAATTTAAAATTTTAATTGAGTACCCCACTACAGACCTCCCCACCTCCCCCAGGACAGGGTGGGGATTGTCAAATGTGATCAAAAGTCTTACCACCTCAGGACATCTAGATCTGTGGTGTCAAATTGTGTAAAATCCCCCAGGGTTAACTAGTATTATATTATTAAAACAATATAATATACTTCTACCACTGTGCCAAAACCCCTATATGTTTGCCCTGGGCAAAGTGTGTGGATGGGAGTTCTTTATTTGTCAAATATCCCACTCCTCATTGTCTATTTTTTTTTTGTTGAAAAAGCATCAAAATTCCTATTACCCCTCTCCCTGTCCCAGGGGAGGAGGGAGTTTGTTTGACTGGTGCATAACGCACTGAGGAGGGGAGGGTGGGAAATAACTGAGTAGTTGATCTTGGGATAATATAACTCAATCAGTCCCAAGCAAATTATTAGGGAGACCAGGCTCACTCCCCCTCCTCCCCAATTTCTCCTGCTATGGACATGAGGAGGTGGGTGGCACAGACTGAAATTTTGAAAATGTGCTGTTCCATTAAATTTTTGCATCCCCCCATTCCCCCCTGCTGTATCCTGACTTTGGAATTTCCAAGGGTATGTCTTTGTGGAAGTTCAGAATTTTTTAGGGATTCATAGTAGTTGATTAATAGAATGTCTTCAGGGGTTCTTTAAGATTTGAAATTCTTCAGGGGCACAATGACAAATTATAAATACATATTTGTAAGAATGTGATTTGGAATTCTTCATAGAACCTGTATTCTTCCATTTTTAACAATTATTTAGTTTCTGGAATACTTGTACTTTAGGGACAGGGGCAAAGAACCTAATAATGAGACATCCTCAATAAGGTTCACATATTAAATAGAACAGCCCAGTGACACCACATGTGTTGCAGTGAGTTTGACAATGCTGTCCTCCCATATCGTGGATGGGGGGGGGGCAAATCTCACATGGTCAGTTTGAGTAGTAATTGTATGTTTTCATGGAAATCTTCCAGAACATTTTTGATGTTATTCTAATATTTCAACAATTTTTTGTTTAAATATATGAAAATAGTTTGTTTAAAAAATGATTTGGGTTTTAACTGATCTAAAAATCATAAATATATTTTAAAAAACTTTGTTGTTGTTGTTGAGTTGCAGGATGTCCAGAGATTCTGTAAACTTTTTATGAACACATACATGTACAGTTTCCAAGGGTTTATTTGCCATTGATGGCTTCCCTAGAGACTGGCAGGAAATAAGAACAAAACTTAATTTGTGCAGTGTGTGTTTCTGCATAATTTACTCTGACAAAGGACGCAGTTCTAAGGCACCCAAAAATTTAGTAAAATTTTTTTAACTCGACAACAACAACAAATTTTAAAATATATTTAAGATTTTTAGATCAGTTAAAACCCAAGGAGTTTTTGTAAACAAATTATGAATACTGATCTCTCAAACAACATATGAAAATATGTTTTTGTAAAATTCAAAATTATCATTATTAATTTATTGTAAATATTATCATCATATTTATTACCAGTGTCGATATTACTATATTGTTATTAATTATTATTATAGTTATCATTATTATTAATAAGTATTATTTAATAAATTAAATTATTATCAATATATTGCAGACCCAAGGACCAAGGAGTGGCCATTAGTACAACCCATGTTTCCTGCTCTTCTGTGTGTCATCACATATCTTGCCTTTGTTGTGATTGCTCCCAGAATAATGAAGAACAAAGAACCTCTTAAACTGACATATCCTATGGTGCTGTATAATCTGGCCATGACGTTTCTCAACCTTTATGTCTTCTTGGAGGTGTGTACTTTTTCTTAACCCTTTCAGCCCGGAATACGCCATTTGTCGTATTGACGTCATATGCTAATTTGCCCGAGCATGCCAAATGTCGTATTTCATAGTGGTCTCTTGTTTAAGGGTCATTCATAATAAATTATTGTTGACGTTTTTACAAGAATATAACAGGGTTCATAAATTATATATAATTATACTCAGTCAATCTTGAAAACATTGTCCAAAAAGGAAATATAAATATACAAATATATCTCACACGTGACCATGTGTATATGGACTATATTAACACCAAAATACTATATTGTATATATGCCAGGTATGATAGAAATTCAAGTTGAGTTGAATTAGAATTGAATGGTACCTTTGCTGGCTGTACTTTTGCAGATACACATGGTCACTTGTGAGATATATTATTTTGTATAATTTTATTAATTTTATATTCTCCTTTTGGACAATGTTTTTGGGATTGACTACCTAGTACTGTATATAATGAAAATCCTGGAAAGACATAGAATTTCAATATTTCCAAATCCAGGCCTGGAAATCAAAATAATCGTTGATTAGTATCTATATCTTTGGGTGGGGTTGGGAGCATGCCCCCCCTCCCAATAATTTTTGGAAATTAGGTCATAGATCTGAGATGGCATTTCCTACATTTTGAGAGAATTTTTGAATCACCTATTAAATAAGAAATTAATGAACGTACTTTAACTGATGTTTTACTGTATATGTTTGAAGTCAACAAAGTCGACATTTCCAAGGCTCTCCAGTGGCACACGGTGATGTTCAATGCTGTGCACAGCCACCAACATGAATGGCAGGTGCCATTTCAGTTCCTTGTAGACTTGTTTGAGGATTAGACATTTCCAGACATGAGTTTCAGTATACTGGTACTTGTGTGCAGCTGGGACTGGTAGAAACATTTATTTAATTGTAGCTAGAACTTTTTACATATGGAGTTTCAAATTCTTTATGGAACAATAATTATAAGTATACTTGTAAGATGTTTCCCACAACACAGGAAAAAAATCAAAAGTGGGAAAATTAAGATGAGGCAACTGCCTGACATCTTGCCTCATGGTAGCTACACTCCTGTTGAACTCTAAATTCATTTGACATTATTGCACATATTAATTTATCTTATTTGAAATTGTTCTACAGATTGTTATTGCATCAACTAAAGCAGGTTATAGTTATACCTGTCAGCCTATGAGCTATACCAGGGACCCTAATGAAGTTAGGGTAAGGCTTCTATCCTTTAATGAATCAGGTAGAGGAAGCCTCAAATACATGTACATGTAAGATTTAAGCACCTTGCAATTGCCTCCTCAAGTTAACTTAAGGTATTAGATCGCTAACAAGGTAGTACGGTATGCAGATTATTAGTTTGTGACCCAGAGCAATACAATACCACACATACAACACTCCACAGCCAGCTAATTGCAGTGAAGGCTATGAAAACAGGGTTTTCAATACATTTTCACATAGCCAGCACCTTCAGACTTGCAAAGTAACCCACAGAGAAATACATGTAGCATCAAAATCTTTTCCTTTCATACTATTTTCAGTGGAGAGTCTTACTTTGTCTTCATAAAGTAGCCAGCACAAATGACTAGAGTAGACAGTGAATTTTGCTGGCTGCCGGCTCTTATTGAAAACCCTGGAAAAGCACACACATCACTCTGATACTAATTGACAACTTCACTGCAGACTTCCAGTACAAAAGCGATCAGTCTTCAAGATACTCCTAACCTTCCCCACCCCTCCCCCTCCCAATTCCCCTCCTTGGCTGCAATGTACACAGGCCTTACTTGTTAATTAGGCAGGTTCTAAGTGTGCTCAGAGACTCCAGCTTGTTTTCATATACAGTGATCCATCTACAGATTAAATGTTATGAATTTGTTTAAATTCTTGTTTCTGGAAAGCCTTTGAAAGTCTAAACAAATTCCTCAGGAAACACCTGAAAAATTAATTTATATCTGTTTTGTAATTGGTTTTTAAAGTGTTTTTTATAATAAGAAAAACTTTGAATTTTCCTAGAAAAAATCCTTGAAACTTAATATGAAATCATACATTTTCATATATATTTTAACTAATAATATGAAAAATTAATGTATATGAGTCCTGAACCTGAAAATATTGATACATGTAAGCCTTGAAATAAAGGTCTTGTAAACAAGTGCAAGTGGAGGGCTTAGTTTTGGAATTTACAGTATTATAACCTTTAACCCATGCAGGTAGTTTTCATATCTATCTTCTTCCAATATCAATACAAATTAAAAGTAAATTATAAATTCAGTAATCTGGTAATGAAAATCAAGGACTTGGTCAGGAACAGCAAGTTCTCTCAGATGAATTACCAAATTCTCGCAGTCTTATAAGAAATGTATAGTGACTAGTAAGGAGTTTATCAATTAACTCATTAGTTGTCATGTTTGAGGCTGAAAGTTAGACAGTCCTTTAATTTCTACATGTACGTGTTACTGGTACATATACATCTAATTATACATAGCATTCACTTAAATTGTTCTTCCTGCCTTTCAGATTGCATCAGCCTTGTGGTGGTACTACATTTCTAAAATTATAGAATTCTTTGATACTGTGAGTACACGTAGTTTGTATTCATTGTTTCATATTACTTTATTGTGCTCTCAGACATAATGCACCTACATGTATCAATGCAAACCCTGAGGGGAGGGGGGATGGACTGGGATTTGGCACTTGTAATTCCTTCTCCCCGTGGTGGGGAATTTGACTGAGATTGATCCCTGGGTACTTTTTTGTACATTTTTGCTTATGCTTGGGACAGATCCCTTCCCATTGCCTCTCTCTTGTTCAGGGCTCAGTCAATACTAACAGCTAGTGGTCAACTGGCCTCTTGCCAGCGGAAATAACTTTTAAATGGTCAGCAGAATTTATATTTTGAAGAACTGCTCTTTTTAACCACTAAAAACCTGGACCAACTGGCCATTATTGTCCAGCTCAAAATTAACTAAAGTCAATTTCGAGAACTATATTATTTAAAGTGTCAGAATGTTCTATTACTACTGGTATAGTTAATAAACTTACTGATAATCTAAAAATCCCAAATCAGCCATATCTCCCAACTAACAGGTCCAAAATTTTCGAATAGTTTGCTGGAAATGATCAGTTCATGTTTCCTCCTAGCAGCAGTACTGACTTAATAATAACGCTGTTATAAAATTAGGGTGAGGAGACGTTACAATTTAATACAGCTGCTGCGGTTCATACTGACTAGCTATATATTGTCTTCAGTTGATTTGTTCTTTTTCTGCAGGTTTTCTTTATTCTACGCAAGAAAAATAACCAAGTATCATTTCTACATGTATATCATCATTCTTCAATGGTAGCTCTGTGGTGGATTGGCATCAACTGGGTAGCTGGAGGGCAGTGTAAGTATTGATCATATATAATTATGCCCTTGTATAACTTTGGTAGACCAGTTTCTAAAAACAACAGTACTAGTGTAGATTAGATTTTGTCTACATCAGCGAGTGGGCCAAATAATGGCTGGATTGATCAAGTAAAACTTGACATGATACTAATGTATTTTTCACCATGAAAGTGAAAGATTTGAGCTGACATTTCAAGTGCTAGCCCTTTGTCAGATCAAAAGAGGGGATAGTAAGTGAAGTTGGTATAAATATAAGTATATAAGTCAGCTATCCGCAGTGCTATATATCTATAGGTCTGTTCTGCAGGTACAGATAAACTCGCTTCAAACTGTACTAGGATTCCTGATTCATACTGCTGCACTGATCAGAAATATTTACATTATGCACTAACGATAGCAGTCGGAACACAAATCCTTCGACAACTATAAACAACAGACTGAAAGTCTGATTGGGTTTGATTCATCAACAAAGTGCCCTATCTGGTTCACTAATATGCACAAAATAATTTGAAATCCA
>JANVCK010104987.1:0-11733 GCA_026546655.1 Epizoanthus illoricatus
TTACTCGAGAGACTTGATTGTGGTTTATTTGAGAGACTTGTTGGTGGCACACATGAGAGACATGCCGATGGTTCACTCAAGGGACTTGTTGGTGGTTTACCTGAGAGATTTGTAGGTGGTTTACACGAGAGATTTGTTGGCGGTTTAGGCGACCTACTTGTTGGTGGTTTACTCGAGAGATTTGTTGGTGGTTTAGTCGACAGACTTGGTGGTGGTTTACTTGAGAAACTTGTTAGTCGTGTACTCGAGAGACTTGCTCGTGGTTCATTCGAGAGACTTGCTGGTGATTCACTCGAGCTACTCACATATGTTGCATTTAAGATCCTACCAGATGGTTCATTCGTACTTGTGGATGGTTCGCTGACAGTGGCTGTGAGAGTTTGCTTATTGAAGTCACGTTTGAATGCTTCACTGGAAGTGTTTTTCCTTGGTTTACTCGAGATAATTGTCGACAAGGTACTTAAATTATTTGTGCATGGGCTACTAGAGATACGTGTGGTTGGTTCATTGGAGATGTCTATGGTGGGTTCAATCGGGACACTTCTGAATGGTTCACTGGAACTGCCGATGGCTGTTTTGCTTAAGTTTTTCGGAGGTAGTTTACTCGAGATATTGAATGGTGGTCTACTTAAGATACTTGTGAATGGTTGACAGGAACTGCTTGTTGTTGCTTTATTTAAGATGCTTGGGAAAGGTTTACTTAATATACTTGTGGGTGGTTTGCTTGAGTTAGTTGTGGATTGTTCACTCGAGACACTTTTGAATGGTTCACTGGGGCTGCTTGTTACTTTATTTAAGCTGCTGGAGGATGGCTTTCTCGAGATCCTTAAGGATGAGTTCATTGTAGATTGTTCACTCGAGATCCTTGTTGTTGGTTTGGTTGAAGTACTTGTAGATGATTCACTTGAATTGTCTGTTGTGAGTCTTGTACCTTTGAAGGATGCGTCTGTTATTGGTCGAGTTTTAAGGTTTGTGGATGGTACACCCTGATTTGGTACATTTAGTACACTTGTGAAGAGCCCACCCAGAGGTGGTTTGGAGTGCCTGCTATGAGGGGAGTCTGTACATGGGACAGCTGTGGCATGCATGTGTGATATACATGTGGGTGGTATACATGCATTATCAGTGAATGGTTCACCTGTGGTGGAAAGCGCACTTGATTCATTTGTGGCTGTTGCAGTCGTTTGTGATACACTTATGAATTGAGTAGAAGGTACAATTGTCGTTGGTAAGCACTTAGTTTTTTCAGTATTCAGTGGCCTTGGTGTATTAGTTTTCCCATATGTAGATGGTATACACTTCGTCGGCCTTACTGTTGGAACGTATTTAGACGGTGCAATTTTGTTTAATTCAGTGTTCAAGGTATTTAGAGGTGTCGAAGGTTTTGTATCTAGGGGTGGGGCACTTTTTGGTCGTGCAGTTTTTTGCAGTGTGACGGTTTGTACATCACTGTTTTGAACAGATTTCATGTGCACCCCTCGTGGTAGGCCAGTGGATTCTACTGTCGTTCTGGTTGTGCTGGATGTACCAGTTTGCAAATCCAGGGATGATACGCTTTTTGCTGTTGATACAGTCGCGGAGAATGTACTTGTGGACTTCACGGTAGTTGTGTGTGTGCTAGTTGATATATCTAAGTGCAGCACACTTGTACATGTTGCAGTGTTTAAGGGTGTACAAAGGCGTACACGTTTGGATGGTGAATGTTTAGATGATGTATGGTCTGATGTCGTAGCTGATGTTAGGTCTGTAGTTACCCTCTTGGACGGCCGTGTGTTCAGCTTTGTGTCATGTGATACATTTGTTGCTCGGACACCCTTGGACAATGTAGAGCTATTGTGTTTACCAGCTGGTTCATCTGTGAACGGAACGGACTGAAATGCTGCAGCGTTCGAATTCGATGGCCTTCCTATATTTATGCTTGTAGCTACCCTCTTGGAAAGCTCAGTGTTTAAATTTGTGCTAGAGGTTATATATCCAGAACGTGCAGTGTTGGATGATGCAGTACTTTGGTATTTGCCAGTGGATTTATTTGGTAATGATACGGTGAGAGATGATGTAGCATTCCATGGCTTGTTTGTTGGTAGACAAGTGGATGGTACATTCGTGGATGGCGCAGTATTTAAGGGTGTTGCAGTTGGTACTTTGGTCAGTACAGTTTTACATGGCATACTGGTTAGTGACCTACTTTTTGTTAGAGTTTTGGATGATACACATTTTGTTGATGCAACATTTGAAAATGTGCCAGCTGGTACATCTGTGGCTTGTGAACCGTTTGAGGGTCTGCTTGTTGGTTTGAATGGTTTACTCGGGCATTGTGTAGGTGGCATAGCCTTGGATGGGGAAGCGTATGCTGCTACATGGGTGTGGAGGTTGGCAGATCCCCTTCGTGTTTCAGATGGCAGGTGTTTGTGTGGTTTGTCAGCCAACGTGCCAACTGTTTGTTGTTCTGTAGATATTTCAGTTTGGGATAATGTAGAGGATGGATTGGCAGCATTTCCGGTCAGTTTACTTTCATGTTTCAGATCAAGTACTTGATAATCAGTAACTGATGCCAAAGAACTGTTTCGGTTAGCTTTACAACTCACTGCAGTCAGTTTTTCTGCATTTGCTGTTTGTTTGTTTGCTTGTTTCTCATTAATTGTTATTTTACCAGCACTCGCTGTTGGATTCTCCGTGGTATTCGGTTGATGTTTTCTCCACTTTTTACCTTTGCTAAAATTTGAGGCACTGCTTGTTACTGAAGCATGCCCACTATTGGTTCTTGCTGTTATCACATCAGAATACTCGTTCATTGAACTTGTATTTGTAAGGCCACACAGACCTGCCAGATTAGTCCAACGAATTCTAGCAGCGGTCTTTACTAGAGATGTGCCTTGTTTGTGATGCCGTTTTTCATTCCATTCTCGAGTCTCAGTTGCAATTTCTTTCTTTCTTAGTAATTGACTCTTTGTTGGTGCTCTTTTGCCTGGATCCGAGTTGATAATGTTGTAAGGCTGCGGTTTAGCACCGTACTTTGGTTTATTTGTTTTCTCAGCAGTCTCGGTGTTATCAGTATTCTTTTCTGAGCTGGTGTTTGGTTTATTGATGCTTTCCTTGTCTTCCTTGTCTTGTATTTTTTCGTCGGATTGTTTTTTCGGTATCTTGTACCCAGATAATGACATACTTGTTGTTGTGTTAATGAGAGCAATGGCACTTTCTTCAGCTTTACTGCGTTCCTTTGCTGGACGATGTGATACTTCTGAAATCTTTATTCTCTGGTTTGGATGTCCAGTTTCACATTGTTTAGCAGAATGAGCTGCAGTGATTGGTGATCCTTTGCCACCCACTTTCTCTCTGTATGTTTCTTGAATATGTTTCGCTCTTTTAGTACCTGCGCTCAATCCCAAACGTTCTTTGATATTTACTTGACTTGTGCTTTCATAGGGGGATGTATGGGGGAATAAATGCCCCCTCTTTTCTCTTCCTTGCTCGTGCTTGTTTGAAGAGACCAACTGTGGACTGTTTTTCCTACATGAAATAGACGTAAAGGCGTTCCTTTGAGAGGTTGCCTCACGTGCAAGGGTTTCAGTCATTAAATGGAATCGTAAAGGTCTGTTGCCTGTGGTTGGTTCTTTCGTGGTGTTGCCAATGCCAGGTCTGTTGTGTTCTCCAGTAGTAGCGATACTGGCAGAAGAGAAAGGGTGGTTGTCGTGGTCTTGCTTTTTCAGTGTTTGTGATAAGTGATTTGGTAAATGCCGCGCAGTAACATGTGTGGCTTTCATTGGTTTTGTGGCGTACTGGTATTTATCTGGCAGACACCTTTTCTCAGACATATTAACGGCAATTGGTTTTGTATAATGTTCGGTAATTCTTCCACGATTGTTTTCTGGAGCAAGCACAGCTACAACCGATCTTGACTTGGTATGCCCATGTATAGATCTATTTCCATCAGTGTCAGGTTTATTATCAGTTGGTGTAGTACAGTATTGTGTACTTCTGTGGGGCTTTGTATTGGAATTGGTGTGCCTTTCAGATGTATCGTACGAATGCCTGGAGTGTAGAGGACTACTCTGTGTTGGCCACTTGATGATATACGGCACTGGGATTTTGTTGTGGGCATTTCCTTCAGTAATCGGTTCCATGTGGTTTTTCTCTACTGGCATAGTTTTACAGGGTGACGAGCACAAGCCGGTGAATTTCTGGAACATCGGATTGTTTTGACTAGGAGTTGCTAGGAAATGCCCTGTGATTGGCCGATCACATAATGTGCGTGTGGACAATGGGCCTGCAGTGGGACTTCGTATATAACATTTAGAAACTTGGTCGTTTAACGAGTGTTCTGTGCTTAGTTCTACTGGTGGTGTTATACAAGTGGGAGGTTCCTGAAGATGTGGAGTGTTACCGAACCAATAGTGCTGCTTTAGGTTCGAAGACGTTATGGATGAGACCTTGGATTTTTGTCCTGCAGCAGGTTGGCGTGGTCTTGCAATATCACGCGGTGGCGACTCAATCACCAAATTAGCCTGTTTGGTTGGCAGGACTTTGTTAGGAGTGATCTCCTCTAAGGAATTGCCCTTAACGCCAGTGTTATCTGCGGTACATACCATATTCAGGTCACGAGTTGTTTCTTTAGGCCTGTGTAACATAGGATGAGATAGCGAGTATCTTACAGCTTTGTCAAACGCATTCTTTGATTTCTCATCATTTGGCACGGCAGGTACTGAAGTTGCTTTTTTTCCTACAGACTTGAATGCAGATTGTGGTAAGGTTTGTGTAGATGTATCTGTGGCCGTTGTTGTGTTGGGTCCGACACTTGCAGTGGCTGTTTGTGGCGTATTTATTCTAGTAACTGCTGGTGATTCCGTCGGAAGACCTGCAAGACTTCTCAGGCGCTGTGCTGCTGGATAAGTGGGCCAGGAAGTAGTCTTTGCCACGGTGGCTGATCTACCAAATTCCACCTTGCTACTTTGTGGCTTATTTTCTTCTGGGATATTCTCCAAGGACGTAGAATGTGTTCGTGTTGGCATCGTTGTTACGTTGTCTTGTGCCATTCGTTTCGGCGGACTACAATTTCCCAGCATCTGTTCATCATTTAAATGAAGTCTCCGTTTTCTTGTATTTATTTCTTGTGTGCCACTATCAAGGGCAAATTGCAAGAGATTTGTCAGTGCTGCAGTTTTGATGTGCTTCTGTGACGCTCTTGTGGCAGTTGTGAGGTCTTCATTAACTTGCGCAACTGAAGAAGGGTTAAACATGGTACCACAGCAGGAAGCAGTTGGAGGTGAGGGTGAACAGCCTCTTTTCATGGATGACACTCTTTGCTTTAGAATTTCATGATCCCATGGATACAATTTCGCTTCTGTTTGATTATTAACAGTAAATCGATGTCCTGTTTTGGGAGTGAAAGGCTTTGACTCAGTGGAGCAGCTGTGGTGATGAACTGATAATGGTGAATTGGAGGCCGTTGTGATTTGGCTAGTTGTAACAGTGTGATAAGCCAAAGTCTTTCTAAGTTGGCTTGCCACTACTGGATGGTGCTGTGGGCAGGAGATATGTGACGCATCAAGTTGATGTTCCAATGCAGATGAAGTATAGACTTTTCTTGTTTGGCTATTAACACTTTGAGAATTGGCTGATCTTGATGCGCTTGAGATATTTGCAGTATGCTCAAAGTCAGCTGCATAGAACTGTGGACTGTTGGCCGATCTTAATGGGCAAAAGGGTTGTCGTAATTGATTGGGAATAGTTTCTTCATGATTCGTAGCAGAGGACATTGCACGGAATGCATTTCCAGTGGAGACTGACCTTTTTAGGTGTAATGTGTTACAAGCCTCAGGTTCAGGATGGCTTGCCGTTGATGATTTAGATCTTTCTTTCCCCCTGATTCTTGAGTGTTCAGGATGGCTTGCTGTTAATGATTTAGATCTTTCTTTTTCCCTGATTCTTGAGTCTTCAGGTAAATTTAAGGTTTTCTCATTTGTATTTGGGCCATCCATACCATCGAGTAATGGTAGCATCAGCGTGGTAAGCATCATGTTTGGTTGCGATGGAAATGGTTTTGGAAGAGATTCTGCACAACCTGCAGGACGAACAACAAATCTTGGATGGTCAAGGTCGGCTGGCGAGCAAAGGCTGTGCCTGTACGGTGATATTGGTTGTAGCAGCATAGGACTAGCACACAGAGGTAGGGGCATAGGAGATACAGCAGGGCTGTTAGGCATACTGCGAAAACCTCTGTTAGTAGCAGCCTCTGATTGACTGCTAGCTGTGTTCTGGATATTTCGCTGGAGTAGCATTTTTTTCTCGAGTGTGGATTCAGGTTCTTGTGGTAATGAAATTTGGTTTGAAAATTCAAGCCTGGGAGAATGTCGAGCTATTCGTGAAGGAGAAACGGCGAGTGGATAACCAAATGTGCCACTGTGAACTGGTTTCAGTAAAGATGGACTGCAAACACGTGCTGGCGAGGCGCGGACATTTTCTATGGAGGGATGTTCTGGAATCCCTGATCTTTGTGCAGTTGGTTCCATCTTACTTTCTAAGGATTTTGATTGTTTCATTGAGGCATCCATGTGAAACGGAAAGGCATGCTTTTTTATTACTGGACGATCTTCGGTCGTGATACTTGCTTCAGCCACAGAAGATCTTTCTGTTGTGGAAGTTGCTAAGAGCTTTGGCCATGGCATGGGCTGTGGTGAACGGCGAGCATTCCTCAACATACTATCTGACTTTTGTCGTGGTGTATCACTGCTGCATTTCCAAGAAGTGGAATAACTGCTTCTATCTTCAGAGCTTACTATTGGAGGACTCTGAGGGGGCGTGTGTTGTGTTATGCTGATTTCCGGAAGTGAACCCTTGCTTGTTTGTTCCTGACTCTGTTTGTGGCGTGTTTCCTCAAGGTACTTGGTCATCCTTTCTTCAAGACAATTCATCTGATGAGGAGGCACAGATGAAAAACCATCTTGCTGTGAAGAAGATGGCTTCTGCAACAACATGGGCAACGGTCCTCTGGGCATTGAAGTTGTAGCAGGAACATGCAATTCTTTCTTCTGGTTGCTGTTGTTATTGGCCTTTGTCTCTGCTTTTTGATTTGCTTGATATCCTTGCTTTACTGGTTTTGTGTATTGGACGGTGTATGCTGACTTGGTGACCTTGGTTTGGAGTTCACTGACAAGGCTTCCTACAATACCATCATATGCACATTCTTGATTTGACCCAGTTGCCTCGTGCTTGGACGTCACACTGCCCTCACTCGTCAACGTCTTATTTTTATCTAAGGACTCCTCTGAGCTCCCTGCAGCTGCATTATCGTTCTCCGAGTCTGCACTTCGCTTGTGGGACTGTAACTTGGATGACAGAGCAGATGTTCTTGGTGTGACTGTAACGGAGTGAACAGGTTTTCTAACCCGTAATTTCAAGTCTCTGACCTCTTCTTTCAATGCAGTTATTGTACATTTACGGAACTTGTGCGATTTTGCCTTCTTTGAATATTTAAGTTTGCATGCACCTGGTAATGTGTGGTCGTAAATGGAATTATCTGGTTCGTTGAGTGAAGAAAACAGATTTGTGTTCTTGCCCTGTTGTTCTTCATAATAACTTGACGAGTCATGATGGACCTTTTTTGCTGGGCTGCCTTTGTAGTCGGTCGCTTGCTCCCTGCATTCCGGTTTGGAGGTTGCAATGAATCTTTCATCACCATCGGTAGAAGTGCTGCGCTGAAAGCTTGTAGAAGCGCTTTTGTCGTCCTGGTGGTGGCTTGCTGTTGGCCAAGGTGCGTCAACGGGTAGCTTGCGTTTTCGCTTTAGTTGATCAAGAAGTCGAAATTTCTTGCCGTAGGCGGATACTTGTGCATTCCCATAACTGCTTACTCCAGGTGATGACCCATATTCTGTGTCTAAACTCTGCAGTTGGTCTACTCTTTGTGAGGCACCAGCATTTTCGATGTTAGATTTTGTATCACATTGACTTACTTCGCGGGAACCACACTGCGAACCTGTCAGTGTCATTTGCTCGCCGTGTTGCTTGTCTTCCATTGTAAACTTATCAGCTGATTAAGACTTGCTAAAAGATGACACCTAGAAATAATGTTTAGTAATTTAGAGTGATTTCACTTAACCCGTGAAACAATCTCTAAGAGTCAGTGTCTAGTAGACTAGAAGGAACAAAAGAAAACAAGAGACTTAGAGAGTAATAAAGTTTATTACTCTAGGGTCTATTTCACGGGTTAAAGGGGCTATGTCACTGCTATTTAAGGCATTTTTGTAATGTATGAAATTCTCCATAAATCAAAGGAAATCTAAAAATAACAGATTACTGTGGTAGAAAAACACAAAAGAGATGGTGATAAGCCATATTAAAAGAAACGTGGATGGTTAAACAGATTACAAACTCCCAATTTAATTTCAGTCCAGGCTAGACATTAAATAAGTTTAACCCATTTGCTGTCAAAGTTGTGTTTTTTGTATTTAGACACTTGTTGTTTTCACATAATTCAGCTGATATATAATCATTTTAGCGTTTCTTGTTGTCCTGTTGAGCTTACAACTCGTGTTTCGTGACTGTAAAGGCTTTTTTCTGCAAATAGCCGTGACATAGCCCCTTAAATAACTATAGTAACAGTCCTAATAATGGGAAGAAAATTACGTAATTCAACAAAAACACCCTAACACTTATTCAGCAGTCTAGAAACTGTACTAGCCACACTTTTTAAAGTACAGCATTAATAGCACTATCAACAAACAAACACAAACACAACAATAACGACGACAACAACAAAAACAACAACAATAACAACAACAACAACAACAACAAAGACGACAACAGCAACTATAGTGAAAGAGAAAATGACATAGACAGACAGAGTCAATACATTACAACACATTAATAAAAGAAAAAAGGGGTAACAAACGAATAGTATTAGCACGCATGGCCGAAGAAAAGAATATCGAAGGAGCCGAGAAGGGTTGCGTGGCTACGAGAAAGGGGCAGTGGCTTTCCTGTACTCCCTTTCCCATGGCCGCGCGTATTGTCGCACAGTTCAACATTCTATATCTAAACCGCGCATTCAAATTCGATTGAAACCTGTTCGATTATTTTGCAAAGAAAGGGGTTCGTACTTTCGTTCGTACTGGGTTTGGAAAGAAAAAGTCTGGAAATCTGAAAATCCAAAGACCCGTTTTCAGACCAGCAAAATTCTGAATAATAAAGTTAAGGTTTGGAAAAAGTCCGGATTTTCTGTGTTTGATCCATAATTTCCGGTCTTCGTCTTTCGTTTCGCAGTTTTACGATCGACCGCTAATGCGTTGCTTGCTTCGGTTGCATTTTTTCGGTCTGGAAATATCAGAAATTGGTTTGGAAAAAGTCTGGAGAAAGTCTGGAATTTTGCATACAAAGTCTGTACGAACCGATTAAGAAAGGAACTAATGTGTAATAGAGACAGGTGAAGACTGGGCGACTGGTCGATAACCAGAGGGAATAAGAAAGATATAAAGAGTGAGAGACAGATGAATAGAGAAAATCACAGAGATGAACAAGAGTCAGAGAAGACAAAGAAAGAGAGATTGGTGTATAAACAAAGAACGTATCATAGAGAGACAGTGGCAGACAGAGACAAAGAGATTTGTGGTTAACAGAGAGAATAACAAAGATGGGTAGAGTTAGAGATAGACAGAGACAGAGAGATTTGTAGCGAAACAGAGAGAACGACCAAGACAGGGAGAGTAGGACAGACTAAGACCGAGATTGGTAGTTAAACAGACGAGAGGACGAAGACAGGCAGATTAAGATATTGATCTCTCATTGACAGTGACAAGGAAACCGTTGGTTACTGTAAAAACTAGACTGCAAAACAATCGGACAGTCCAAGCGAGTTTTGGCCCCCGGTCGTGAAGTGGGAGACTGGGGAGAGCATTTCTTTTGCCCCCCGGCCGCGCGACTTTCTTCTATCTGCATTCTCCCACTTCACGACCGCGCGCTAAAACTCGCTCAGACTGCCTGATGTTCGCATTTCTGGCGAAGGACTGGGCTGTTTTGCAGTCTAGTTTTTGTTGAAATCAGCGGTTAACCGACCCCCAAGTACAGTTAGACCAGAATTCGGCGTCATACCTGAGAGACGTTTGTGTTAGCCGAGTGCGCAATCCTTCTGAGCCTCAGAAGAAGACTTTATGCCTTAACTCCTTGGCGCAGGCGCACCCTATGACGATGCTGAACCAGGAATGACCTCTAGACCTTCTGGCCTCACGTTGAAATTAATTTCTTTACCACAGCCGGCTGATGACTGAATTTTACCTGACAAAATGAATAGATATGTTTATTGCAGAGCAATTAACAGTTATTTTAGTTTAACAGTTTCCATGCTAGTTTCACATACAGAAAGAATGGGGGGAGGCGTGCTCCATCCCCACAATTCTCTGGCCAGGTAGGTTTTTCCGGCACTCTCAAGTGCCAGGCATACTTAGTATTGTGCCTTGGGCTATGGCAGCCGCCACTTTATCAGTTTACAGCTCGATTCCTAAGCGGCTAATCGATAACTGTTTGGAGCCAATCAAATGCATTCTCTATGATTACGTCATGTTTGTTGAGTCCGTCGAAGATTTTTACCGTCATGTTTCGGGTCGTGTTGATAATTGTAACTTGGTTTAACATTAAAAAGCATTATAAAATAGAGTAGATATAACCCGCGCTGTAATTGGATAACAGATAGCGAAATGAAGACTCTCATTTTGTCTTCGGCTTATTTCTATTTTGTAAAAGCAACATAAAATGGCTGCTTGTGTCTATAAACTGTGATTTAAACACGCTGAAAGTTGTAGAGCACTCGAGAAGCAAGCGAAACACTCTGCTTCACCTCATGATCCTCCTAAACTTCTCTCGTGCTGTACAACTGCCGGCGTGTTTATATCACAGTTTATAGACACTCGCAGCCGTTTTATGTTGCTTAAGCAACAGTTCTTTTTATGTATTCGAATACATGTTGTTAAGTGCTATGATGTGGCTGCTGTGTTTCTTTTCGGCTCTCATCCGCCTGGCGACTATTCAAATTCGTTCTGGCACGTCCTAAGCAGCTAAACTAAGAGACAAGGGACTGACAACCGCGGTTGCACTGCAGCTCGCTGGCTACAAATCACCATAGCACCGGAAACTACAAAAAGACTGGGACCCGTCCACCCAAACGATCCCAGAAAGCAATGCTTCAAATGCTAATTTGGCATGAAAGAACAAAACAGAATCATTCGCCTGTATGAATTGTGATGTGATTCACATAATGCATTTTCTAATTGCATTGTTTCTTAGACGAGAGAAAATAACGCGTATTATGCCGAAACATTCTTGATGATGTATTGTGCAATACACTTGTTGGAACATTGCTTTCTGGGATCGTTTGGGTGGACGAGTCCCAGTCCTTTCGTAGTTTCTGCAGTGGCTAATTGGAGCAATTGTTCTATTGCATGACATGAACGAATACGGTAACAGCTGATTGATCAGTGCAGGTAAAGAAGTTTGTGCAACCTTCGTACACATGTGCCCATCAGTGTTCATGTTATGATCAATGTGACAGCTTGGAAATTCACATATGATTTAGAATTGACTCACATGCCAGTATATATTAAAATTGTGGTCGACCATAGCACCGGCGGCTTTTTTGTAAAAGCCAAACTGGTTTGTGCTGTGACAGTTATGCACACTTGTCCTGTCGCCTCCCCGATGGGCAGATGTAGAGACAAGACGCGGGCGTCCATCGACGGCTTGCAAATTGCT
>JANVCK010105098.1:0-11731 GCA_026546655.1 Epizoanthus illoricatus
ATAGTGGTGGATATTCACCTTTTATTGACCAATCAGAGCGCGCGAAAAGTGCTATTCACTTGTTAGGTTTATACTAAGATGAGATATAGAATGGGATAGGATAAAAAAGAAGGGGTGGGCGGGAGACAGACAGATAGATAGACACACAGACAGATACAGATGGAGGGGCAAGCAGATGGTAGGCGGGCAGGGAGGTGGGGAGGTAGAATGTTCCGGCTACAGCTTTCATATACTGACGTAACTGGACTAATAAAGTTTCTCGGTGCCGTTAGTAACGCGAGTTATTTTATTCACTTTCCTTGTAGGGCAGAATTTGAGAAGCTGGCTGGTTCAGAGATGATGGAAACATGTTATCTAGTGAACGAGCTGTTTATTGATGACTCATAACACAGGCTGTAGCAATTCACTGTTAGTGTGAATATTGACTTCGACCAATTAATGACGATGGTTTGTTAGTTGGCTAGCTGGATAGCTAGAGACTTCAGTAAGATAAATGACCCAGAGTCGTTAACTCTGTTCCAGGAAATGGAAATCCATATTGATGCCCGAGTGGAACTCGTATTACGTATAATATCTGACCCCATGCATGTGTTGGAAATTTGGCCCATTCTACTTAAGAAAACCATTTTAACTTCTATTTTTAGCGAACAGTATGTATCCATGCAGTGTCGCAGATAGAGGTTGTTTTCCGGGGAGGGCTTAATTTTGAAAGTTTGCGTTGTACATGAATCTGAGGAACTACGAAACGACTCGGCCGATGCCTGTCGTTCCGTACGGGCAGTTTATGAAAGATAGAAACCGGGTGTGGTTTTGAGAAAGATAATACAAACATGATGTGAAGGGGACCGTCTGGTTAGATTATCGTGGATGACAATGAGAATAGGGAAATTATTTTGAGGAGGATGAATTTTTGGACGGAAACAAGCAGTATAGGTTAAGTTGAGAAAGACTAAAATTCTTCAAGTGCCTTCAATATTAGGTGTTTGAAAGAAAGTGCCTCCTTAAAGGAATGTGGAGACTTATCTATCCTTGAATAACACGAATGATAAATTCCTACCCACAACATAGCCGGTTATGTATGAACCCCGATCGATTCTGTTCCTGACTATTCTGCTGGGAGTTGTGTTTCAAAAATCGGTGTGTGGGTAGGAAGGAAGGAAGGTAGGAGAAAGGTTGTCTTATTGAAACTTCTAAAAAGTGGGGATTTGCCAGGCGCAGGCTGTGTATAAGTTCTGACACAATACATTCTTACAGCACGAGTTCTGCCAGCTTAGATAGTTGTTGACAGAAGTTAGTTTTAGACACTAAAGATCAGTTATTGACCAATGTTAGTCAGTAGAGATAACTACAGTACACAAGCCAAGGAAGTTCATAATCAACATCTTGCTCATAAGATAAACAGCCAAAAACTAATATCGACTTCAACTCCCCACTCCCCCCTCTCCCCCTTCCTCAGTTATAATCCCTCCCAAAACTACTCGCGAGCAAGTATAAACTCAGGGCTTATAACCTGAAGTATACATTATTTGACACTTAAATTAATGTATTATTTCAATTTAATTCTTCAAAACCATTATTTATTGACAATAAAAGTTCAATTTAGCTGTACGTTTTTGGGGTCGTAAGTATTTCATCAAAGGTTCCAAACGTGAGAAGCTTGTGAAATCACTGACCACATCCCTTATCTTAGGAAAATCCGAATCCTAAATCCGATTTTTCGTTTCTTTGGGAAAATCCAAAAGCGGATTTTGAATCCTTCGAACCCATACTGAGGATGGATTCAAAGGATTAATCCAAGAATGGATTAATCCCGTGCGTTTCTTTGAGAAAGTCCAAAAACGGATTTTTAGGATTCGTGTATTGTTCAGTTATGTCACAATAACTTAATTGTTTGTCATGGCAATAAAAATCTATTTTCAGATTTCCGTTTCTGTCTTTAAAAAGAATCCGTTGAATCGGGATCGTGAATCCAATCTCGGATTTACTTGCAGAAACGCACTCTCAAACACTGTTAAATTGGTATTTGTTGGAGCGCAGAAAATGCAAGCCGCAGAAACCCGAATTCGTTTGGTTGTACATCCAACACGTTTCAAATGTGACACGGCGCTTTCAGTTCATGCAGTATTGTTGTGAAGAATTATTTATGGATAAACTAATTGTTGTTCACCTTAAGTTTTCTTTAATATTTTTAGCAATATCATTTTTGTTTGATATCACTGAAAGCACTCGCGGTTTTTAAACTTATTTTGTATAATTTTTGTACTTCATTTCAGGTCATTTTCCATTTACGCCACACTTCCCTGAACGGATGAAAACCTCAATTGAGTTTTTTAAAAAGCTGTATGGGGTATGGATATTAAAGTTATTCTCTTAATTTCTGATGCTGTTACAATGGAAACAAGTAACGATGTTTGGAACTTTGTACATGGAAATGTTTGGTAACTGTATGCAACGAGTCTACAAAAAAATGCATTGCATCTGAAGGTATGGATATTTTGTTGTGGAAACCGGCGTTTAGTACCTCAAAAAGTAGGTTTGGGCTTTTATAATGGATAGATTCAATTTCAAAAAACACACGCCGAGTTTGAGTTTAATCAAACCTTAGGTTTTTGCATAAACTTCTCCTTGAGTGAATAATTCACAGTTTGCTTGTTGTGATAGAAAAAGGTGTTCTTTGTGCCCGTTGTTACTTTTCAAGAAACTCTTCTGGCAACCTACATTGCCGCATAAGGTAATCAAGGAAATTGATTTATTATTTTGTGTGATCATGGCTCCATTGAGACTCGAACTCCGACTTTAATTGCTTTTCAAGAAATTGAGTCACCGATATCAGTCTATATTTTTGTCAAAACCTAATCGAATAGTGCGAACTCCAACAGTTTTGTCCAGTGAGTGAATGTAGTTAAG
Organism: Epizoanthus illoricatus; assembly: GCA_026546655.1. Taxonomy (NCBI): domain Eukaryota; kingdom Metazoa; phylum Cnidaria; class Anthozoa; order Zoantharia; family Epizoanthidae; genus Epizoanthus; species Epizoanthus illoricatus. The sequence continues at coordinate 2,908 of JANVCK010105098.1, forward strand.
CACTATCTCGGTGGCTCAGTATGGGTTGTCGTTTGAGCCTAAATTCTCGATGTTTTACTTTAATATTTTCTGCAGTAAAAATATCTAATTTAAGCCAAATTCGTGATACATTTTCGCCCCATTTCGGTTCGGTGTCTGTGTGTCTTAGCTGTGTATATTTAGATTTAAAAAGCATTTGTTACATCTATAAAGCGTGAGAAATGGTCCCTTAAAATTGGCTGTCACAATTTCAATCGAACCATACAAACTATACCAATGTTATTTTACACAGCAGATGCAGAACTGAATTGTCAATCTATTCTATATTAAGAAAAAGCTGTATAGAAAAGGCGTTATCTTTTGTAGTTTTGACATTGTCTATGTAACAGCGAGTAATAAGTTTTAATAATAACTATGTTAGCTTTCATGTCGCTGGCAATAGCTGGATTTTAAAACATGTCATTACTGTGGAATGTATTCACTCCATATCATGAGTCTTCGCTAAACTTTCTTCTCGTTTTTCGTATTAACTAACAACTATGACGAGTTCTAGTTAAATTTTAGAATTGCACTTTAGCTGGAGCATATTATGGTAGAAAAATAATCACTGTTTAAAATGTTATTTGTTTTTATTAACTTTTCTTTTATCCCACATGTTTTAATTCTTTTCTAATATTTTCTTGTTTTCTTTAGCACACGTTATATTAGAAAAGCAATTTGAAATTAAACACATATATATACTGACAAGATTAAAATTAACTGAAAGTGACTTATTTCACTTCCAAAAGTACTGTGGTTCTTCCAACTGCCAACCTTTTTCCTCTTACGATATTGAACTTATTTTCAGAATTACAAGCCTAACACAATCTATTTAGTTTCTTTCTGCTTGGTCTTTGAAAACAAATGAATTAATATTTTATACGATATCACTGGGTTTAATTTGTAAAGAGACAGATGGATTTGCATTGTCGAAGAAAACATGATTAAGATCGGTTTCTAATCTCACGAAACCCGAATTTGTGTAAACTCGGTCCTAATGACGACAGAATTGCCCAGCAGTATTTCATAATACCGCTTGTGGAAGCCTCCTTGCCTCAACTCTATTTAGCATTTTGCCGAGTTATCAATATTAATACGTTGTCTCAAGCTGTGTGTCACATTCAGCGGCAATTCACAGAACCATCTCCTGGTCAGCATTCCAAATAGCAAGCTGTACACAGAGAGTTTATTCACACCAAACTATCCCATGGAACATGGACTGAATGTCGTTCGCGCACTGTAATATTTCGCATTGGTTACTGTTACAGTGACAGATTGAAACAGGAGCTAGTGATTTCTACGGGGAACATAAAAGGGTTCTATCAGAAGAGAAACTTGCAGTCTCGAGAAATACAGGAATATAGAGGTTAGTAATTTTTTGTATAGTTTGGAAGTGTGTTCGCAAGCAATGAGCTGCGTCCTCTCGTACTCATAACGAGCAGCGAGATTGTGGAAGTTTGATTTCAACACTAAGAAAATACTGACAACAATTGACTGACGCTTTCAGTACTAATAATCAGTGAAATCAAGAGTGGTAATCAAAGTCTTTAAATTGTTATTTTCGGTTCACTCCAGTTCTTGAAAGCGGCATCTGGGTATATTATAAAAATTATTGTTAAGCATGCTCACGGGAATTGATGGGAAACACCGACAAATAAGTCTGGATGAATATGCATGATCGGTGCCTCAAGAAAGAGGCAACGAAGAATCCATGGATAAGTTTCCAGAATATTACAGTGCCACTACACCAACGGCAAAGACACCCTGACAACACTGCAAGTTCAAAATTGTTCGGGTTTTGTAATTCAAATTTAATTTTTGAATATGATGGTGACTGACTTAGTTAACTCTAACTGTACTCTGACATTTTACATTGAGCCGTGTCTGGGAAAATATTACTAAAAGTTTGTTGCTGATGACAGCGGTATAAAGGTCTTGAGTCCTATTAAACCGAAAATTCCAAACTAATTATGGTTGAAATTTCACAAGTACATCGATACTTCAGTGGATTAAGTCTTAGAATGATAAGACTCCCGCAAATTTTCTCTGAAGCCTAGTTTCCATATAATCGCTGGAATCGCTAGGATCGTCAGGATCGCTGAAAAAAATGCAGCGGTGCCTGCGATCATATAGAAACCCTGTAGGTACGTTCTTCAGCGATCCAGATAATCTGATTGCTAGGACAGACTTGAGTTCTATCTCAGTGATCGGATCACTGGGATCATTCATGAGCGTTTCCATATAATCGCTAGGATCGCTGAAAAATTTTTTCAGCGATCCTTACGATCCCAGCGATCTATGGAAACCAGGCTTTATAGAAACATCCAAATTGGGGCTTTTCGTACCGCACAAAATTTTGAGTTGGGGGTGGGGGGAGGAAGGGGGGAGGAAGGGGGGGAGACAAATTAGTTATCCAAAACCTGGTGACCCTCTTTATCATCAAAATTCTTACTCCAAATTTGAAAGAAATAATAAAGCTTTGTTAAGAAGATTTTCAGTCAGTCTCTGCTATAAGGTAAAGATTGAACGTATCCTTGTGTTGTGTATAGACCGGAAAATAGTGCCTGTGCTGTATATTATAGAACCTTAATGACTTCACACGGGATGGAATGCCAGATAACCATCAAGTCACCAAATTAAAGTACGTGAAAGTGAAAGTGAAACAGAAAAACAAACACCACGAGGGAGATAAACAATAGATGGAAACGCATAAGAATTTTTACAACTATTATTATTAAGAATAATAATAATAAATGAAATTTTTGTTGCACATGTTACGTAGAAATATATTCACACGCGCATTACACATTAGAGTGGATTTCGAAATGAGCGTCGAAAAAGTCATGTCTTGTCTTTGTAATGTCTTTACTGTGTGATTCGATAGGTTCATCAATTTACTTCCAGCGAATCACGAAAGGAAGCAATAACACTATTGTTTCTTAGCCAATCAGGCTTCAGAGTAATGACAATACATTACAAGACAACACGTACGTACGTGCGCGCGTGCACTGCATTTTGGCGCCACAACCTTGCTATTTTCCCGCCATTTCTCAGCCGCCTCATTGGCTGAATATAATGCACTGTAATGTCGTTGCTTTTGGTTATTCGACACTAGTGCGAAAGTTGCTTTCTATATATTAAATACTAAAATCTGTGATAGTCAACTGATAAAGGAATACTTAAGAACGGAAAATTTTCTTCCAACTGCTCAAAATGCGGTAATATCCGATAACTCGAGCCGAATTTACCGAATACACATCTATTAACGTTTCAGAGATGCCGATTGTATAAGATGTATATCGGTGTCTTTCATGCTAAAAGTACATACAAGCTACCACCAACTTTTCACTTAGCATTAAGTGGGTAGGCAAACGAACTTGCCGAAAGTACACTACATGCCGTTTGCATAAGAAACAGCGTAGAAAGGTTTTATATATAATAAGAAACTCTCTAGAACTGTGAAGTACAAAACATGGTCAAACTGCGTCACATTCTTGATCAAATAGGGCATCGAAAACTTTTTGAAAGTAAAAATAAATTAAACTATTTTAAGATACCGACAATGTAACTTGTGAGATGGAGCAGAAAGAACAATTTCCTTGTAAATGTTTGGCTTTTCATACACTCAATTGCGCTGCAGTTATTTTCGCATTTTCCCTCTGCATGTTCCTGCCGCTTATCTACTTTGCAAATTATTCTGTATGTATCGTTCATTTTTTAATCCTCATTTCTCTCGAAACATAGAGTGTTGGAGTCTCGGCAACTGTCATTTATCTTGTGAAAACTTGTTCTTTATTTACTGAAGGGGCAGTCTAGCCAAAACCCCAGTTTTGTAAGGTTCTTGAAGCTTTTGGCGGCTTTGATATTCATGTGAACTTAATTTCATTTCAGTTTTCTTCTCAATTCATGCAATTGGCTTTGAAGCACGATACTGCGTAAATGTTATATTACTATCTTGGATTCGTGTATCTCAGGTCGTAAAAACTACAAATAACTATATTGCGTTTATTATAATAATTACACTGATCATGAGTAATTTGAATACTACGGCCCATAAAATAAACTACGTGGAATTGTTTCCAGTAACCGCAGGTTGTCTACACTCAAACTCGTTGAAATACTGACTAAAATACTGTACAAAAATCTTTCTCGTCTGCGCAGAGTGTGAAAAGGATAATGTGTAGTCTCAAGGAAGGGCCCGAGTACATCGTCTGCAGTTCATATTGTGAATGTCAGAATAGGAGCTATGGTCTTAAACAAGTAATTCGGAGAATATAAGTAACAGGTGACAATAACAGTATAATGTATATTTTAGTACCTTTTTAAAAAATAGCCATTCGCCTACAACATCATCTTAAAACTGTCAGTTTGGTAATCATAACTGTGATTGGAAAAGGATGTTTTTTTCACAACATCGACAAAACGTGCGCAGAGTTAGTCCAGTACCAGAACTCCTCTTACCCCGCCCTGCATATGGTGCAGCCCGGGGTAAGGGGAGTTCTGGTACTGGACTAGCGCAGAGTTAACAGGTTTTCTTCAAAGTCACGGTTCACGAGTCTGAAGTCCCAATTCGCGAGTTTGAAAAATATGGAGAGTCGGAAGAGGTGCTATATTCACGAGTATAAAATCGCGATATTTTTAATAATGTTTCTGATTTTCATTTCCCTTACGAGCATCAGTTATTTATAATTCTTATTTCATTTTGTTTCATCTTTTTCACTTTTTATATAGTTGACGCAATGCATCCGATTTTATCAAATCAACTGAATAGTAAATATAGATGTAGATGTACCCCCTTTTTCTTTTATAAGAACCTTTTTGTAAGAACGCAGAGTCGGAGAAAGGCCAACATTTGATGCTAAGAAGATACCCAACGTAGCCATTTGAGTTTCGGAAAGGACAAATACATCGGTCCCATGATTTAAAGTTCTTTAAATGCTAAACAATTCTTTCTATAGTTATTATATTCTTTTTCTATTCTCAATAGAACAATTACAATAATTGAACTTTAAAGCACCATTAGCCACTGAAGTATATCGTTGACATGTTTAATGTCCGCGGAATAATCCATTTTACGGATTTCGTCTGACGTAATTGAATACATGAATAGCTTGCTTTCGCATGTATCTAGACAATAATATAAAACGGAATGAAATAGTACGACACGAGGAAAGTGTTGAGAGAAACGAGGCTAGGTCTCATGGACTAAACACTAATAGAAAACGCAAGCTCGTTGTATAATTGTTTTAAAATTAAAGCTCCGTACTTCCAAAACAGTTTGATGGTGGAAAAATGGCGTCTAAATTATGAAGCCATATAATAAACATCTTTTTAGCCTCGTTTGCTCGGATCCTTGTTTTTTTTCCTTTTATTTTTCATGGCCGGCGTGCTTCGCGCTTGGGCCATAAAAGGAAGGGGCAAAATATGGGTCCATAACTTACCGTACGGACCATGCAAGCAAACGAGTCAGTCCAATAAGAGGTATATGAATGTAAAGGCAGGAAAACACGACAAAAAAATTGTCGAGTAACTGAATCGGAAATAACAAAATAAGCGAGACTGCCTATTCAGAACAGATAAATATGTCGCAAATTAAATCTGTCGGTTACCGGTATTGGCTTGACCGGATGACAGATAAAGCATATTTCCATTAATATCAGCATCCTCCAATACAGTAGTAAACATATGGATAACATATCTAAGAAAATCGCTTCCTTGGAATCCTGGTTTTCTTAATAGCATGCGTGCACGCATATATTACTTACTATTACGAATAACGTTGTCTCAGAGTCAAGCCATTAAGTTGGAATTTACACAGCCCTTCTGATTAATAGGAAATTGTTCTTATGTTCGAGAAACTCGGAATTAGGAATTAATTGCACTTGTGAAAACTGGTCCATTTTATTAATTTCCTTCCATGACTACAGCACTCAAGTAAAATTGCAAAAAGTCCGATCTGTTTATGCGTGTTGTTTCTTTTACAGAACGGATTTCCATACTAATAGTTCTAGTCGATAACAAGAGATTATGGCCCAGCCGCTTTCTTTTACAGAACGGATTTCCATACTAATAGTTCTGGTCGATAACAAGAGATTATGGCCCAGCCGCTTTCTGGTTGGTTGTGCGCTGATAAGACTTATATAGAATCCATACAAATATATCCTCGATCCTGCCAACTGTATATATAAGATTTACCGTTATCGCCCGGTTGAAAGAAGTATCTGTAATTGTTGTTTTTTGCCTCTATATCCGATTCAAAAAATGTATATTAGCTCCATAGAAAACAGTGAAAAGATTTCCAAGGACCATCTATGCAAGTAGTTTTCAATCATAGCAGAAACACATCACAAGAAATAACGACCCATAGTTGGAGTTTAATTATTTCTCTAGGCAAAATAAGAATGCCATGCAGTGATGTATATCAGTTTCTCAAAACAAGTATGCAGAATGTAAAGAAGAAAAGCAAGACGACAAAATATAATCAGCGAGCGAAGGTAAATCTAGGAGTTGTCATTTGAATTTAACGAAATGGGGTCCCGAGCCGCGTTTTTGTAGCACACTATATTTTCTGTAAACAAGGTTCGCCGAACACGTTTGATTTTAGGTGAGTAAAAGCACTTTCACCATTTTTCAGAGACATCTACCGCGTACTTTTATTATTACAATTCAACGGACAAGTTTCGGTGCAAAGTTGTATTTAATTCCGCATCAGACAAGACAAATTGTTAATGACCTTTTTCAATTTTGCACCACTTAAACATTTAGAAGGAGACATAGTATCTTGAGCAAAATTAGAAATTTCTGATAGACACGTTTCGAGAAAAACGATATGGACTATAAATTAGTAGATATATCTAAGCTGATTTTTACGAACGTCCGGCTGAGGAAAAGGAGAATCCCTTTGCCTCTGAAGCATGATAAACTATACGGCCATTTCGAACATGAACCGAGAAAGTGGCATAAAGTAAATAAAGGCCCAAATGCTCGCTCTTTACAGTCATTTTTTTAACTATAGAAGCACTACAAAAAGCCAGATTTGTTGGCAGTTTTATCTGCCCATATTTTATGGAGCGCGGATACTTTTGATCGCATCACGATCCAGCTAGGCAATGGCAAGTTACTGTTGTTTAAAACAAAGCAGTTTTCAAGAAAATTGCATGAAATGTAGCTTTCGTGTGGGACGTCAGGAGGTATGTTTTTAAATGTCAGCTTAGATATATTCGTTACATTATATCGATTTGACTGATATTTGCTAGAGTATGTACTTCATTTCTAATATATCTTCTTAAAGAATCTAAAGAAATCTTATCGACTACAATGGAGATATTTTTTATATATTGCTATGAGATAAATTATTTTGCGAGTTGCTAGTTGCGAGTTACTAGTCAAAGGCTGTAATTTGGGGTTAGGCAGGTTATAGTTACGATTAGGGTTAGGATCTATAGGATTAGGATTAGGTTGGGATCAGGATTAGGATTAGGGTTAGGATTGGGATTGGGATTGGGATTAGGATTAGGATTAGGATTAGGGTTAGGATTGGGATTAGGGTTAAGGTTGGGTTAGGGTCAGATTGCAGGGCCTTTTCTACGTAGAAAATGGGCCTTTTCTACTTAGGGGTGGGACTTTTCTACGTTGATGGCCTAGTATGGGACACTTCTACGTAGAAATATCGGGCCTTTTCTACGTAGAAAAGTCCCATATATGGGCCTTTTCTACGTAAACGTCACAGCGGGCCCATATTCTTGGTAGAAAAGGCGCATCTCTAGTAATATTACTTTTTTTAGTGTTTTGGTTTTAGGGGTTTTAATCTTACTCTTAGGGGTATACAAGGTTATACAGGTATATACAGGAATATACAAGGATAGTCCAGGGGTATGCAAGGATATACAAGGGTATTGAGGGGCATGCAGGGGTATACTAGGACATCCATGGGTATATATATAAGAGTATCCAGGGATATGCAAGGGTAATCAGGGGTATACAAGGGTATCCAGGGGTATACAAGGGTATCCAGGGGTACACAAGGATATCCAGGGGTATCCATGGGTATGCAAGGGTATGCACGGGTATACAAGGGTATACAATGGTATGCAAGGGTATGCAAGGGTATTGAGGGGTACTGAGAGATATACAGGGGTATTCAGGGGTATACAAGGATATCCAGGGGTATAGAAGGGTATCCAGGGGTATGCAAGGATAATCAGGGGTATACAGGGGTATCCAGGTATATACAAGGGTATCCAAGCGTATGCAAGGGTACGCAATGGTATTCTGGGGTATACAAGGGTATCCAGGGGTATACAAGGGTATCCAGGGGTACACAAGGATATCCAGGGGTATCCATGGGTATGCAAGGGTATGCAGGGGTATACAAGGGTATGCAAGTGTATTATATAGCATCATTAGAGAGCTAATAAGGTACCGTTCATTATTTCTCGTGCAGTTCTATTTGCATGTTGCCGCTAATAAGGGCATCTATTTTAAAGGTGTCACAGTGAGCATGTTTTAGCATTTACGTTTCTTTTTCCTTGTACCTATAGGCCGTACCAAGTAATTTCCGGTGATATATAACAATAGGACCTGTGACGTTACGCTTCTCATATTTATATTCTAGCCCGTTAACAGGAAAGGGGTCTTGTCGATTCCATGCTAATAGGCGCTTTTAGCGTATTTTCAAAAACTCTGTTTATTCCACCATATGTCTTGGCAAGTGCTGCTTTTATGAATTGACTAAAGCTGCGTTCACACTAGAACCGAAACATGTTTAGAGTAAACATGTTCAAACGAAACACATTTCCCCTAAACA